>WUQG02451720.1:0-12882 GCA_011317285.2 Androctonus mauritanicus | reverse complement strand
ATATTACTGATGAGGGTTCGAGTGAACCGAAAGTACTTTAATTAATAAAAGTCTGTTATAGTATTTCCGAAGATTTACTTCACAATAACCTAGAGGAAGAATGTATTTTCCCTGATCGTAGTGCTGAAACGATTATATAGATCCATGGAGCAGTGTAATGTTATAATTCCGAATGATATTGTTCCATCTGGCATTGTCTTATTTTCAGTTACAGAAAATATGATAGCATAATATTGTATAGGTGCAATCATTGTAGTCATCTAGTTCCGAAAGTTTCTAATACATAATTTTTGTTAAAAAATTTTTTCGAACTTATGTAAAATTCGATTTACATAAAGTTACAAAAAATGTAGCTTTTATATAAGTCAGGGAGTAGTTGTACTCATTTTAATCATCTCCTCTAGATAATAAATATCTCATCAACATTTACAATCACACAATTATTTAATCAATATTACATTAATATCTGCACATCTCCCACCATAATAAATGACTTTAATCTTTACTAAATTTTTTGCCATCAAACAACAACTAAAAATCTATCAACTAGAATTTTTGAATTTTCCCTTTCAAATTATAAAATAGTTATGGATTAATGAATATATATTATTACCATAATGCACATTTCTAATAATAAATAAAATTTATGAAAATTTTCAATCAAAAATTTTTAATGACTTTTATTTTCATATATTATCAATTTTTATAAAAATTTTCGATTTGACTGACCTACCTTAATAATTAAGCAATATAAAAATGAAAGAGGGATCATATGTATTATATCTTTAGTTCCTCATGAAAATATTGAAATTGACAAAGGAAATTTTTTCAATACCACCAACAAAAATTAAAAACATTACAAATAAAACATCATTCCTGTTATCGGAATACTCCGAGATTTGAAACATATTGGGAAAGTGTTAATAGATATTTTATATTTGATTATTTCAAGATTAATTTCTGTCTGTTTAACTGATGCTTTTTCATCAATAATGATAATTTTGGCAATAAAATAAAAATACATGTATGAGATAAATCATAAATCCTAATCTAGTTGAACTAAATATTGATAAAATCAAACTTAAAAATATATAATTTAAAAGCAGATATATTATAAATCTGAATACATAAAATACATGTAACACTATTTCAAAAATATTCGTTAATAATGAATTAAAATTAAAATGAATAATGAAGTATACTTCTACAAAATTATCATAATTACATTAATTTGATAAAACACCAATCATTAAATATTACAGGAAATTTCATAACCAACATGTCAATTGGTGCACACAAAGTCATTCTTAATCAATTTTAAATATATTAAATTTTCATCAAAAATCTGTACACTAATTTAGTGTTTTTTTGCCTTCTAAATTTTTATATCATATTTGTAATATAATATTTGTTTTTAATTCATTGTTATTTACATTATCAGATGAATAACCTACTCTATCTTTTGCTATATTTTTATGTATTCATATTGAAATTTTTCTTTTTGTTTCATATTTGAAGTTTTGTTAACAAAACTTCAGTATATTAATTTACCATAATATACCTGTTGGCTATTCATAAGAGAGAATAGAAGTATAAAATTAATACAAAATAGATATTTTTGAAAGAAAATTAACAGATTAAATAATTTTTTAGATCACTTATTTTCAATCTTTCTGTCTTTCAACAGTATTAACCTTCAAAATGTCAACTGAAGGACACAGTTAAAAGTTAATCTTAACATTATCAATTTTCTGGGTTTTAATGAGTATTACTACATTTTTTTTTTATCCAAATGCTTCAGTTTGTTTAGTTACTATATTAAAATATATTTAGAGTATCAAATTTTATTTTGGGATTTCTCAATAACCTATCAACTTACAAGTGACATATAAATTGCAAATAAAATGAAGTGTACAGTGTCGGTTATTATTTTTTTAATTATATGCATGTAAGAACAGCGTATGCTATCTCTGTTACCTAATTATATATTAACTACTTTTTCAAACATATTTTATACTGAATTTAAAGTGAAGTATATATTTATATAAGAACATAAAATTCGTTTTAATATACTATTTAAAAAAATAATGCATAAAACTCGTTTTAATAAAATATTTTAACTTACTTTGCAATATACGAAGCTAAACATCCATACAAAGATGGAGTATACATGTTTCCTACTTCATTTGCAATTAATAAACTTGGTTTTGTTTTATTATTGAATATTTCTTTACTGAGTTCCACAAACACTTTTTCAACATCTTTATTGAAATAAGTTTCTTCAAGTAATAAATTTCTGAAAATATTTATTAGTATTAGACAATAAATACAAATAATTTGGAATTAATCTTGAAACTATACAATACTGTATATCAGAAAAACAATTGAAAAATTACCTATAACTGTCTAATCCTTTATATTTTCCGGTCATGTCTGGAGTTGGATCCCTTAAGAAATCATTAAATACTAAACGGCCTAATGATTTTTGAACTAGTTTACAGTAAGGTGCATGGAATATCACAGCATCCAAATCATTGAGTGTAAATTGATTTATACCTATTAAAAGAGATTATAATATATATTTGTTACTTAAATTATCTTGAATATAAGTGAATATGACTTAATGATAGTAATAAAAATATTACCTAGCACATTTTTAGCTTTTTTGCAAAATCCAGCATAACATTTATCTAATGCATTTGCATAGCATTTTACAGATAACTGTCCATCAACACGAGGATATTCTGAACACATATCTGGTTTATAAAAGTCATATACATGTGACATATGGGAAGCACGAAGACCTATAAAGTTTCAAGAAAACATTAAACATTTTTATATTATAATTTAATTTATATAAGATTATAATATAATCTTATGTAATTATTTTTAATTTATATAAGTTCTATAAATATAAAGAATTATTTCTTGTTTAAATTAAATACTTCTAAAAATTACCTCTTTCAAATACAAGAGGTGCATTTGGTCCAACTAGCATTGCAATTGCTCCAGCACCTCCAGTTGGACGTGCATTGCCTCGAGCATAAATAGCAATATCTCCAGCAACAACTAATGCATAGCGACCTATTAAAATATAAAGTTCCAAAGATTAAAACTATACCTTTATTTCATTTAAATTTATTCATATATAATTTGGCATGATACAAAATATATATTCCTAATTAACAGTTTATACAGGTAGTTCTTGACTTATGAAAGGTTGTTCTTTATATGGTGGGGTTCATTCAAATCCCACCATATTAAGACAGGGCGGTCTTAAGTCAGAAATGCCAAAATCTATTGATTGCCAAGTATCAATATTTATTTTTAAATTCTACTTTATCGTAATAAACTTAGCGAGCACAAAAAATATTAGAACCAGTCATAAAAAGGAAGCTTTTTATATATCAAACCATTCATCAGGGACTTGAATTCTCTGTCAAACAATTGCATGAACTAATGACAGAATTTATTGATGACATCATCACCATAAATAGAAGTTGTTACAATAGGAGGTATTCATAAGTAAGGACTACCTATATTTACAAACTCTCATTAGTAAACTGTATTAAATTATAAACAATTTAATATATTTACTAAATTATCCTATATAGTGAACTCTTCTTAAATTGATTATAATTAATCTGGACATGAATTTTCCATGTCCAGATTAATTATAATCAATTTAAGAAGAGTTTACTATAAAGGCAATAGATCCATTTATAAAAGGCTCAAAGGTTGTGAATAATCTTTTCTGAGATGAATTTTTCATGTTTATAATTAATCTGGACATGAAAAATTCATGTCAGAAAAGATTATTTACAACCTTTGAGCCTTTTATAAATGGATCTATTGCCTTTTTACAGTTTTTAAATAAAGCTCTGCAGTGATATTTGTTATTTTAATCAATGTTATTTATATTATTAAATTTTCTACTTATGCTTCAAATTGTTTTTTTGTCTTTTTTTATAAGATATTTTTGTTAATTGAATTATTGCTAACCTGAAGATTTTTTTCTCAATTAATCCATATTACTTAAGATTTACTGTATATTAGTATATTAATATATTAGTATGTATTTTCTAACTGAAGCATGAAGTTATATGAAACCAGTATGATAAACATCAAGGAAAAAGTTTCTTCAATCATCATTAACAGGCAATAATATTTATATTTTGTCTGAAGTTATAAATTTTATGAGTTTAGAATGGCAGTTCAAAGTGCATATTTCTTAGCAATGTGTTCATATTATATCATTAAAACTGAGTTTAGAATTATTTTAGAATAATATTTTTGCAATGATATTCTAATTTTGTTTAAATTATGATGTAATATTTATTTTATTTTTGGAATATTAAGTAATGTGCACAATATTTAATAATTATAATTTAATGGATATACAAATACATATATAAATATGAAACACTTTTCTGCTATGGAATAAAGCTTTTATCTTTAGAAAATAAATGATTTTATAAAGTTTTATTTAAATAATAATCATAAATCAAAAACAAAATCACAAATAAAGGCAAAAAAACATCAGGCATGTTAGGATGATAAGGATGCATTAATCAAATTGTTTAAACAAACTAATGAAAAAATTTTTTGCCCATTTATGAGATACATAATTTCGCAAAATTAAATTTATATTATTGAATAAACATTTTTATTTGTAATTCACTAGATACAATAAAGACAGTTGCTTCTCAGGCTGATCTTTAAGTTATAATGGCACTAGTCGGAAAGCAATTTCTCACGATTTATTGAATGCAGTGATTAAATATATTGAGTCAAAAATATTCTTTTTCTGAAGAAAAATTATATAAAATATATTCCCAATTCAGAAAACAGTACTTAACTGTACACAAGAAATTGTAACTCACAAGTGTGAAAATTAAAAAGTATCTACATTGAAAATGAAAATGATAATTTACTTTTATTAATAATACGAAATTTATTTACAATAGCCAAAATTAACTATTAATATTCATATGCATGCAAAAAAAAACTTAAAATTACAAATTTTCAACAATATAAATTTTTAATTTTGTATTTTATAATTGGATAATTCTATGAAAAGCTTTAAACAAATTATTTCTCTTGGCTTCCATATCAGAAATTCAATATTTATTTTATTATGCTATTTTTTCTTTCACTATTACGATAAAAGAAATTTATCTAAGTTCAAAGTCTCAAGTGAATACTTTTATCCTTATTTATCTATTTATAGCTTTATTAAATTAACATTTCTGTTTCTGGGTCATCATCAATTAAAGATAAAATCCAATAAGGATTTTACCTTGAATTAAAAAGATTTTATCATTAGGATTTTTACCTTTTAAAATGAAATCATGTAAAATTAATTATAAATTTTTTTTTAAATAAATAATTTAAGTTTTCAATAGAAATAACCTTAGGAAATAATTTGTGAAATACAAATTTAGAATTTCTAATGAATCTGTAAACGTATTTAATAATTTCTTATCGGGTATAATGAAAATTAATCATTCAATTATGACAATATTGCATCATATTGAGCAAAGATTCATTGAAATTTTATGAATAATATATCATTGTAACTTATATTTCATTCATATAAATTGTCGTTTAAAAAGATTTATTTCTAGATAATCTGTTTTTTTTACAAGATGATTCAACATAACCCAAATAAAATTTAATAAATTTATAAAAATTTGCCCATAATAGTATTTTACATTACTTGATATAAAATTGAATTTTTATTTTTATCATTATTTCAATTTAGAAACTGATTGTAGACTTAGTTCATTTTATAATTACTTTGCTAATTATATGATGGAAATTGAAATTTATTAAATAAAAAGAACTAATGTACCATGAAAATGATATTCATCTAATGCAAGCATTGATTAACAAGAAACAAATATAATGAATATTTTGAATAAAAAAAATATTAGTTTTAAAATTTTATAAAATCAGGATAACATCAATTTATTTCTGTGTTCTGTATACAATTTAAATATGCTATTAATCCTCTGTCATGCTAATTTAATTCTAACTAAATGACTCATTTATAAATTGAGCAATTTTTTTTATTATATGTGGTAATTTATGATATCAATAACATATAATAATAATTCAATCATAAAAAAATCAGGAAAAGTTTAAAAATTTCATCATAAAAAATTATACCTGAATGATACAATTTTTGTTAGATTCAAGAATATAAATTTTAAGTAAATCTGTATGATTCAGTTTATGGTAATTTATGACTAATTTGTGTCATGTTGATTAAAAATATTGGATCAATTAGTTCAATTTAACTATTTTTTCTAACAGCGTGCATAATATTGTTCTAAATATAAGTATTTTATAATATAACAAGTTTAGTTTCGGTAAAGCATTTCAGGAATAATTTATAATTCTCCTTTTCAAACAAACTGAATATAATTTAGTATTTCACATGACAGAAACTTTATATACTAAGCACTTTTAACATATAAAAACATTTATTATCCACAAATTGAAAACTATTAATCTGCTATAGCATTTTTATTCTTACTGTCATTCAACAGTTAATTAAAATACAAAATAACACCTTATCATTTTCGCATAAACCAAATAATTATTCATTAATAATAGTTATTAAAAAATATATAGCAATATCATTCTGTGGATATAAAGCTATTCGTATTATTGCAGATTAACACAATCATAAAAATAAAAACAAATAATCCTTATTTGCTTTTATTTTTATGATAATAGATTGGTTTTCTTCTATTTCATATTGAATTTATGTAATGTATTGTTATTAAATACAAGCATGCTTAAATTAGAATAAAACTGAGCTTTAATAAAATTCTTTCATAAAATAAATTTATCCTCAGTAAACATTCTAATGATTATTAAGCATTAGAAGATTCACTAAAGATGGATATGTTATCTAAAAACACATTTTTAATATTAAAACACTTATTAGTTTTAATGATTTTTGTAAATCTAAAAAGTGAATGATGATGATAAATATAATTTACTATTAAAAAGCAACTTTAAACTTTTTATTCAAATTTTAAAACAAAACTCTTTGTAATGGTATAAAATGGAGCAATCTCAATTAAATTGATAAATAATGCAGCAAACTTCTATTAGATTCTTAAATAGTTAATAAGTTATAAATGCATTGAAGAGCTTGACAGAAATTCAAGTAATTGATAATTTCCGATAAATCATTCTAATAAAAATTATATAGTATGCATTTAAAGTATTTTCAATTATACAATTAATTATAATTATAATTATCATATAATTGAAAATATAAGTAATTTGTATAATTATTATTTAATTATACAAACATATTTTTCATTTCACTTCTGTGAAATTAAAAATATGTTTGTATAGCGTTTTGGATAAAATTACAAAATTTAAATTTACAAGTTAGAACACCTACCGGTAAGTTAGTTCTAGAATAAGTAGAAATAGAATACAAATTTGTTTTAAGTGTTGCAATGTAACTACTGAAGTGGGCTCGAGTGAGCCAAAAGCGCTCTAGTAAATAAAGTTTTATTTTCAAATAAGAGAAGAGTTAATTCCTGCTTAAAGAGCCGAATAAAGATTATTGTTAAAGTATTTTCGAAATAGTCATAGTAAATATTTATTATTATATTACTGAAGACAATTTTTGGCATCCTTCAAGGTTTAATGCATATTTAATTTCACATATTTATGAAACTAAAATATTCTTACAGTAATTATAAGCAAAATAAAAACACATGAAAATTAAAATAATATTTTATATCTTTTGCATGTCTTAATATTTTAAAATTATTTCTAAATTAAGTATGAATATTATTTTAATTATCATCAAACACTTATAATGGTAATTCTATCATATAAAACTTAAATATAACCAAATGATATATTTCAAACAGCCAATTATTTGAACCTTCTGTTAATCCATTCTTAGCATTTGGACTGATTATCATTTAAAGAATTTCACATAAATTAAAAAATTATTATTATATAGCTGCATTAATTATATACAAATTCAAAATTTTAACTTCATAATTAGTTTAAACTGATCTATCTAAATGTGTAAATATCTTACCTTAATATAATACTTTCAATATTTGATAATTTAAAGAATTGTATCTCTATTTGAAGCTAAAATTTACAGACTTATAATTCTTAAATATTATTTTATGATTAAATACTTACCATCCCATGCACTGGATTCAACCCACGATACAGCATTAAATAAGGCTGCAGTTCCTCCGTAACAGGCATTAGTTGTATCAATGCCTTCTATGTCAGTATTACCACTTTCTTCAAATAGTTGCATTAATACAGTTTTTACACTTTTTGACTTATCAATGATAGTTTCAGTTCCTACTTCTAATCTACCTATGCTTTCATAACCTAAATTATTTCTTTCCATAAGCCGATTAACAACTGTCAGACAAAGTGAATTAATATCTTCCCGATCAGTGCAGAAACCCATTTTTGACTGTCCTAAACCAATTGTGTACTTTCCTTTAGATACTTTATCAAAAACTTCTAACTCATTCTGATCCACATACAGAAAAGGAAAATACAGTTCCATTGCCAAAATTCCAACATTTTTGGGCCAGCAAGAATGATCACACTTCTTAAAATGTAAGGACATTTCTGAAAATAAAACAGTGGTTTAAGTAATTATTATATTAAAAATGAAAAAAGTTTAAAATTTATATAAAAATTATATAGTATTTTTCAATACTAGAAATTATATATAGAGATATAATTAGAAAGAGAATCAGGTCATGTCAAGTTAAAGGCCTAAAGAAAGCATTAAATAATCCCGGAAATCAGTTCTCTAAAGTTCAATACCAAGGTCAATGGCATGCTGCACCTAGAATAGCTGGAAGCTATCAAGATTTTTTACCTACAACAGGTAGTAAAACATAAAGCATATATTTAGGCATATATAAATACTTAATATCTGATTAAATTAAAATGGTATTTCCTTAAAAAATATATTTCTTAATCCATTATATTCAACAATCTATTAATAAAGAAAAAATAATAATTTTAAAAGATTCATTATTAAATATATTTTTATAAAAAATATTAAATCTAAAGATTTAAAAATATATACTAGTGATACATGCTTAATATTTTTAATTTTGATTATATAAAAAAACAGATTTAAAAAAAAACAAATGTTTCTTAAATTATGGCTACATTCCTTTAAAGATTCAAATTTATTTTCAAAATATAAATGAAATATTACATCCTCTAAGCAACTGAGGTGAAAAATAATAAAAAGATTAATTATTGAAAAATAATACCCTATCTTTCTTACCTTCTTTTATTACAGTCATATTACTAATGTCCTTGTTACTCTTATTTTTTTAAATCTAGAATTTTAATGTAAGAGAAAGCACACACACTCACATACACTCTCATATATATAATGGTACATTGTGAAATATAGATCAAAGACTTTCTTCTAAACATAAATCTATCAGCACAAAAATTTACACAATTCTTAGATTTTAAAAAATTCCACTTAAAATGTACTTTGTACTTTAGAATCATTACTTGAGTTGATCATGGTTTAAGTGGTATTAATATACAGCTGTTTCAATGGATTATATATTTTTTTGTATTCTAATAAATGATTACTATCTTATCTGAAAGAGTTTTCATTTAAGTATACAGAAATGTTGAAATAAAGAAATAGAAAAATTGTGTTTACTACATATTAGAATTTATCATTGTCTTTTAATTTCAATATTCAAAAAGAATAAATGAAATGCATTTAAAATGCTTAGAATCATAATTCTCACTCATCTAGAGTTTCATAAATACGATATATAAAACACTTAGATATATAAAAATTTATTTAAACAATAATATTTTTCTCCTAAATGCTGTAGATCATTTTCTACTGAAAATAAAATATTGTAAGAGAATTACTAAAAGGGAAATTAACAATTTTTAAAAGCAGTTAGCAAATATAATTACTGGTAATTAAACAGATATTATATATATTTATTTACCTTATGAAATTTCTAATTAACAAATTGTTATCAATTGAAATGTGAATTTTTGTTTATATTAAAATTCACAAATTGGCACTCTCTTATTCAGGAACAAACTGACAGAACAAATCAGCTCTGGAAAATATTAAGCAGTCTTGGGTTCTAATATAAACTTTTGACACTGGCCCATTGAAAAATTACCCACAGACCAGATTATCCAATCTATCAATGCTCTTACTGTTATTGTTACATATTTGTTTTTAGATTTGGTTAAAGATAACATATTCGGTAATAGGCTATCATTTTAATAAATTTTAACCCATGCAAATACTTTCTACTTTCTTATTCCTGATTAAATATACAAAAAATACTCAACATTACAGATAATCCTCAATTTACAATGGTGATATAATCAGTAAATTCTGTGATTGATCAATGCAGTTCTATGAGTTCAAATCCCTGATCCAATGGTCTGATATATAGAAAGTGTCCTTTTTATGTCTGGTTCTTGCAGTTTTGTGTTCTTTGTTTATTAAGATGTATAAAGTCCTAGTAAACATTAGTAGAGAGAAATCCATAAATTTTGAGCTTTTACAACTAATGACAGTGGGGTTTGAACAAAACTCTTGTCACAAGTTAGAACATCTGTTTATTACTACTTTATATATAGGTTATTATAACAAAAGTATTAGCATAAAGTAATGATTTTAAAAGAATAAGTGGTTTATTAATTTAAATATAAACTGTTGATTTTGTTAAAATACATCAGAGCAATTATACACAACTTTAATTAATATATTTTTATAAGTTATAATGAGAAAACAGAGCATTACCTATAACCTCCAAAGACTAAAAAAGAAAGAATATAGTCATAATATTTATTTTTTATATGTACAGTATATATTAAATAAGAGACTATTAGCAGATGAATGTCTTACAATAAAAATTCATTTATTTGTTTTATAAACAATTATAAAATATTATATAAAAATAATTTATTAAGAAACACTGCATTTTCTTTTGAAGGAAGAGTATGCTGCTTAATCTGTATCATTGTTAAAACTTAAAATTACAAATAATTAATTAGTTTTAATTATGAAATCACCAGTGCTATGCTAAGCCTTAAGAGCACTCCTCTGTAAACAAACTTTGCATTAATTGATTTCAAAATCTGGTAAAATTTTAAAACTGCAACATCTTCAGGTATTTGGCGTCATTGTGTACCACATCTTGCTTTTAACCAAAACCATTTAATAAGAATAGTTCTGGAAACCATTTAATATAATAAGAATTGAAAGCAAAAAAGTGGAACTGCTTGTGAGTGCTTGAAATTAATATGTTATTGAAAGCAAAAAAATTTATTTAAATTAATAATCATATCTGAACAATAAAATGTAACCAAGTGAAAACAATTTCTAAATCAATAACTGTCAGGAGGAGTTACCAAAAATTTAACTTAAAATTAAAAAAATTTCATAAAATTTTAAATTTCTAAACTATACGGCTAGAAATTAAGTATTTCTTTAAAAATGTCCGAATTTTTTTGTATTATGCAATTTATAATTAAAATTTGTTTTCATAAACTAGTTTTAACTTATTCCAATTCACCAAATCACTGATAATTTCTAAAATAGTTTGTATATTGTTACTAACAGAATTATAGTTCTCATGATGATCTTTACAAGAAATAATATTTAAAAATTTATGATTTTAATTCTAAAGAAAAATTAATTTTAAAACTGGATATACTGCAGGAATGCATTATTATTTGGTTTTAAATTTTTATTTATTATAATTATAAAAAGAATATGATGATAGACAGAAAAAATAGAGGAAAAATTTTTAAAGATTAAAAAATTTGTTTCATGTAGTTTGGTAGTGCATTTATACATTTACATACGGTATAGCCATGAAAGAAGATAAAATTTCTAATTGATAATTTTGTATTTAATTTTTTCTTTAAATAGTAACTTCTAACAATAAATGCTAATTTTTGGGTAATTTAATCAGTGGTACCATGCCTAAATCATTAAGTCTATCAGAAAAAAACTGGAGTTTTCATTTTTAGCATAAATAACAAGTTTTTAATGCAATAAATGATAATTTACAAGTTTTTGTTAATTAAAATTTTATATTTCAAAATTATGCAATCCTAAAAGTTTTTTAATTTATAAAAATTTCCTGTTTTTCAATGATTTTGATCAAATAAAACTATATTCTAATTTTATCGCATTTATACTATCTATTATCTATTTACAGTAATTACCAGTTTTAAAGATTTCAGCAAAGTATATTGAACTTTATTTAAATTCATAATACAAGTTCTCTTACTGTAAAATCTAAATAAAAATAAATAATAATCACATTCAAACAATAAACAATACAATTCAATTAAGTGTGTCAATTTTTTTTTTTTTACTTAGCATATTCAATCAGATTATTTTCTGAATAGTAGTGATTTTTTGAAATTTTTTTTTATATTAATTAAAAATAAAATTATTTATATACAATTCATTTTTAAAGCTATAATTGAATAATTGTTTAATTCAAAGAAATAAACAAGTACTAGAAACCAGAATACAATAAATTATTATTAACTAATAATAATCAGTTTACAGTGCTTGCATTTTATTTCCTTGAAATTATAAGTAATTGAGCAGTGGTTTTAGAAAATTATGATTCTTTTACTCATATTCAGTTGTTTAATTCACTCTTAAAAATAAGTATCTTATTGGAAACAAAACAAAATATAAATATGTATATTAATCAATAAAATCTAACACATTAGCAGTTGTGGAAGACTCTTTTATTAACGAATGTTTTCGGTAAATGAGGTTACCATCTTCAGGTTAATATAAGTAGCGGTTTTTTGGAATCTTTA
>WUQG02451709.1:0-12882 GCA_011317285.2 Androctonus mauritanicus | reverse complement strand
AGGTTGCAGCTTTAACTGTCCCTTTTAGTTTACAAATTCTTTGTTCTCTTTTCCCAGCTGCAGAGGACCGAGCACCTCGGACCAACCGCGGGATAAACACAACCCACGACGGTCTATCCTTTAAAGTGCACTCCCGTTGAATTAGGGGGAGGCATTCCATAACAGGCCCGAATTCCGCGTCTCCACAATACATATATTTTTATATTTATTTATTGGAGTATGTAGAGTGATGTGCTCCTCATATTTCACTTCCTTGAGTGTATAGTAAGCTTAACAGGAGGAGTAGGAAAGGAGTGGCAGTAATAAAAGTGCCATACCTCTTTTAATGACAATTCTTTGTTTACATTAATATTTTCTTCTTTTTGGCAAAAATACAGTGAAAATAAAGTAAAAATATCAAGTATTTTATTTCAATACACATGATCTGGATAACATGAACAAACTAATCTAGAATATAGAGAAAGAAGGAGAGAAAAAGGCTGATTTTCTGAAAAATATTCAATAATATAAATTTTTGTAAAATCTTTTTAAAATAAGAAAATTTAGCCAGAAAACATTTATGAACTGATAATGCATGTTTTGTATAACATGATTTCCTATAATGTGGAACCTCTGCATTGTATGGGAGTCTACTGTATTTTGCATTCAAATAAACATAATATTCATGCACCAAAATTTTCCTCCTGACTCTGAATATATATAAACAGATAATGCTAACTGATGTTAATTTATTGGCGATAATTCAACTGATTTATAAACAGCATAAGAGTTGAAAAATAATTATTTGGAAATATTAAACTATCAGAAATGGCAACTAGGCTAAATACTGATCTTGGATGATTTCAGCATTGTCTGAGTGAATAGCATAGAATTGCTTTCGACAGCTATTACAGCACAGCTGATTGTGCCTTCACGTTTTCAGGCAGTTGCAGACTGCAGTGAGTTTTTTAATCAAAATGTTAAGCCTGACTTTGGAATTTTAACTATTTACCACTCTCAGCTTTTTTTACAATCATATCATAACATTTATTGACAGCATGTAAGAGTAATTTATTTATTTATTGAAATGATAAAATTACTGGCAAATTTAAAGAACTTTCCAAAAGTGCCAAGGCATTAAGACACTGATGTATGTATCAGTGTTTGAAGAAATGCATAAAATTGCAGAAGCATATTTGAATGGCATAAGCTGTATCACACTATAATTTTAAAATAATTATTTTGAAATGTAGGTCAGGGTTAAATCTTAAGTTTTGAAGTAAAATGACAAATCAAATGCTTTTAATGCAGTTTGATTATCAGATGAAATATATGAATTCATTGAGATATTTGAATTAGTTTTAATACAATTTTAAATAGCTTAGACCTCATTTCTGGATTTAATCCCTCCTTCTATATTAATAGAAGTTTTGAAGCCAATAAAATATTACTATATATTTAAATTACTTCTTCATCCATCTAGATTGGGAAAAATAATGAAGGATCTGAAACAAATGAACTTAGGTAATATGTGATCTTGTCTCAATATTAGAATGTGATTGTGTCCTATCCTATTCAATAGCCAAATGCTCCACTTTGTGAATCTAAAAAATGTTATAACCATTACAGTGGAGCCTATAGTCCTTCCACCCATTAATTTTGCTAACCTATATATAGCAATTGAAATTTGAGATTCCCATCCCGAGAAATCTCGAGATTTACTAAAAATTCTCATTCCCAATTCCCGAGAATTTTTATTTTTGGGATTCCAGTTGGTGAGAAAATTTCTTATAAAACTCTAGAATTAAAAAAATTTCTGTAAATTCATATCCTAAAAATTTCATAACAATACATTAATCATTTTGGACTTCTTTTTGCCCTGCAATATTTTTGATTCAATAAACTAAATGGATAAGTCGCATGGTTTATCTGTGTCACTTCTACTAACTTTATATTTTTAAAAATAAAATTATCTGAAACTAAAAACAAAATAATGCTTAAAACAGGCATATAAAATCTAAAATAAGACATAGATCAATAAATTGAACAAAAATCATTTGTTTTATTGGAATTTTAAATATTTCCACTGTTGCCGATACAGCCATGTTGTTACATAAATAGATTTATTATGACATTTACATAAGAAATCAGATTTCTGATTTCTAACTCATTCAATGGTACCAATGATGTCTAATGACATCTGTGATATATAGGGGAATGTATCAGAAGATATCAGTGGATTGTTAGTCCTCAGTTATTCTCCAAAGTTTCTACTTTCACTCAATGGCCAGAGACAGAGATTTCTTAGAAAATTATGTAGCCAAAATAGCAAGGTTCTAAACTTTTCCTAAGGTGTCTCTCTGTTGCTCTTGATATTCAAATATAGTGATGTATAAAAAATAAGCAGTTATATAGGCTAGAAAGTTCATATGCATCTACGTAAGATTGAGCACAAAACTTCTATTTATGGAATTTTTGTATCCAAACACAGGACTCTGCATTTAGCAGATAAATTGTGTGATGAAAAGCTATTTTAATAAAAACTGTCAGTAATTGTAAAATAAATACTATTATTTTTTCAATGTAAGTGAAATCTGACCTATTTTAGCAAGATAATTAAAAGATTAAATATAAAATAACCCAATGTTTTTGTCTTCATTTTGCATGATTTTTTCTGCCATGTTTTGTTTTTATCCTTATTAAAAACAGATTTTTTTTTTTGACAATAGGTTGAGATTCCTGAGAATTTTTGAAATTAAACGAATGAGAGAAAATACCAGGATGATTTCAAGAACAGTAGCAGTAATATTTCTAATAGTTATTATGATATTAAGAAAAACTGTTTTTTTGAATTTTATAAAGTTCTGTCCTGCAGATTTTCAAAAGAATTTTTTGTCATTGTACAGAGTATAAGTATTTATAGTTCATACAATTGTTGTGCAAATCCAAAAATAACTGTCTTATTTTTAGTCTCTTATCCAATATACCTCACCATATCATAGAGTTTAAAAGTAATTTTAAGTGCTATATCTTGATGTGATTTCCAAGCCAATGTTTTATCTAGTTATGATTCAAATATTTAACTTTGATAGAAAATTGTAACATTTTATTGTAGAGAGTTGCTGTAATTAGCCTGCATAATTACTTTCTCTGGGTTAAAAGTTCAAGCATAGTCTTTATTGGATTTATTATCAGTTCAAATTTAACACACAATTTATACATTGTACTAAGAACAAACTAAAACTCTTACAATTCTGGAAAATTTCCAATATTATAGTATTGTTACAATGTTACACATACACAAACAAATTTAATATGCATATTTGTTTATACTTTGTACACAATCTTATGTTATCCCTGAAACAATTTTATTACAATAGTAACAGATCTATAGTAATACTACTATACTATATTGTCTTTATAGTGTATGCATATTCTTTTGTTTTTATAACATTTTGTCCAAAATTTTTATGAATTTTAAATGTAATTTATATATTATTTTTTCAAAAATGATTATGAAAGATTAGGCAGATTTTTTTTTTTTTTTTTCATTTTTGGACTGACACTCATCTATTGACTTCAGTTTGTTATAGTACTATGGTGACCAAATTTCAGTTGGCCAGTCACGTATGCCTCTTCGGTACATTCAGTATGGCTCCAAATAACGAAAGTTAGTTAATATGGAGAAAATGCCTATTTAATTTAAAAAATAATATTTGTAATTTGTTCATTCATTGCAAAAAATAATATACATCTATATGAAATAAATGCATGCAAAATATAATAAAAAATTTTTGAAACCATTGTTAAGATTATCCAAAAAAACTGATGCAGCTCTCATTGACCCAGCAGGAAACTGATTGCAGCTTTCAAGTATTTGAGATTCACTTTTTGATACAAGATTTGGCCATAGCTATTATAGTACAGAAATACCTCACTTAGTACTGTTAATTGGTTCCTCCAAAATATTGTTTTATTAAATGAATCCATACTGAGTGAAACATTATTTCTATAGAGAAATAAGTAATTCGTTCCTATCAAATTTTGTTAAAACAAAAATATTTATATATTTATCTAAAATTAATGAAAAATAATAAAAGGGTTAAAAGTAAAAATAATCAAATACTTTTATTGCTTAATGTTTACAAATGAAAAAGGAAAACATTATTTTTAACTAGAAAATCAGCCAAAGTTTTTTTTTTGTCCGCGATAAGGCTATCATAAAGACTGAAGGTTTATTGTTTTGTGGACTGTATCTGCCACGAGCCCCTCTCTCGGCGATCGAGTTTGTACATACGCTCGAATTAATCATCGCCCTTGACCAATCAGCACCGTTCATTTTGACAGTATTATTTTAGTGGGGACATTTTAGCTGGAATATTTTGGCGCAAAACCTTTCCAAACCGCATAATAGTGAATCAATCAGTACTAATTGAAATTTGTTATTTAAATTACTAACCATACTATAGCGGGGTCAGCACTGAGTGAAGCCGCACTAAGCGAGATATTCCGATATATATCCCCGCGGTCGTCACGTTGATTTTCAATAGAAACGATTGCTAAATTATTTAGTCAACTCTTGCCGCACACAGTATAATAACTGTAATTGTATAGTAACAGATAATACAAACATGTATGGTTAAAATAGCAACCTATAATCATGTGTCAAAATTAGACAGTTCTATTGATGAAAATTATAGATCGTTGGTGAAAACCATCTATATATATCGATGGTGAAAATTTCACGATTATTATACATCAGCGGTCTCAAACTCGTGATCATGACGCCTTTTTTGCGGCTTGTGTCACATTTATGCCCTTGATTATAATATAATTACAAGAGCATTTAATTATATTTATAATTTAAAAGCATTGCAAGCATTTCCAGAAAAAAAATCACAATTATTTTAAATTTCATTTAAATAGTTGTGATTAAGTTAATGATTTGTGAATGTAGTTGTGATTTATGTTAAGTTTAGTAATTTCCAAATATTCCATATAAAATGATTATGATTTTTTCTGGAAATGCTTGCAATGCTCTTAAATTATAAATATAATTAAATGTTCTGGTAATTAAAGTATAATAAATGCGACACAAGCCATCATGGCCGCGAGTTTGAGACATTTTTTTTGTCAACAGATAATGCCACTTTCCATTCAGTAAGAATACTAAGTGTCGGGGTGATACAAGCCCTTACATAGGCTGCCTACCCCTGCAGAGGATTAAGCTGGATTATGAAGGATGGGGATCTACTGGCTGGCTTGGATCCCATGAAAAATATTTTCAAGTTGTGGGACTCGAGACTCGAACCCGGCCTCCAAAGTGGAAGGCCGAAGCGTTTCCAGGCGGCCAATCCGGCCGATCAGTTTGAGACCATTGATGTACAATCATTGCGAATGTTTTCGCCAATAGAACTGTCTAATTTTGACACATGACTATAGATTGCTGTTTTAATTAATGGAAACATCTTTAAGAAAAATTTAAGAATCAACGTATTTTGATATTTCATTTACAGAGCTATATCCAGTGCCGGATTTATATATTTTTAAGCCCTAATGTGTCCTTCTGAAACAAAATAGTTACAAAATTCATCACTTATAGCTTTAGAATTACTTGAGGCTGGGTTTAAATTTTTGCCAGTCTGCAGAGTTGGAAGGCATTCTTGGTTTGATGCTGTGTTTATATAGCATCTTACTTTTCTTGCACGCAACATATTATGTAGAACACAGCAGGTCAAAACAACTTTCGTCAATTTTTCAGGTGTCAGCAAAATAACATTTGAAAATACTCTCCAAACAGAAGAAAGTATTCCAAATGCAGTTTCTGATACTCTTTTGGCTCTTGAAAGCTGAAAGAAAACTTTTGCTAAATATTACTTCATAAGACATAATTAAAATAGTGATAACAGTTTTTTTTACCTATAATTAAATATTGATTTCTCAGTATCAAGGTTTTTGCATGCATAGGGTCTCATAACTCTTCCACTCATACCAATTCCTTCATCACAAACAAATACATAAGGGGATAACTGCCTTCCTTCAGACAATGGTTTGTCTGGAGGAAAATTTAACATATTTTTATCTATGGCTTGTTTCAGTGATGTGGCATTCCAGATTGAAGAATCATTCTGCCTTCCATTGGTTCCAGCATCAACATATAAAAAAGATAAATCAGCTCGTACAACAGCCATCATCACTATACTGTAAAATCCTGCAAAATAATATAAAACAGAGTTGATACATTTATTGTCTCTGGAATTATATATATATAGCATATCTGAAATATGGAAACTTACCTTTATAGTTATAATATGAAGAACCAGAATTTTTAGGGCAAGATATGCGCACATGTTTTCCATCAATTGCACCAAGGCATTGGGGAAATTGCCACATTTCGTGAAATTCATGTGCAATTTCCAACCATTCTTTTTGTGTGCATGGCATCTAACATAAACGTTAAAAGAGTATATTAAATATTACTATTATTAAGGGAGGAAAACAACATAAGCTAAAAGAAGAATAACTTGAATTAAACATGTAGAAATTGGATATCATAAAAATGACTACAGATAATCATGTATTTTGCTTTTATAATTTAATGAATATATATACATTTAGTTGAAATATTTCTAGCTAGAAATACAATTTACCTTTAAATATTCATCTTTGTAGGCGTTATAAATTGCTTCTAATACCTCTGGAATGATTTTTGAAATTGTATTATGAGCAATTCTGAATTGGTACTCAAGACTACGGAATGTTTCCCCTAACATAAACAAAAAATTAGTTTAAGAAAAAATTAATTCATAATTACATATAACAGGTCAAAAGTAATAGATAGCGCGCTTACCTGTAGCTAAAAAACGAAGAGTTAAAGATAAGCGTTCAGCACTTGAAATTGGATTTCTCAAGTAAGTATATTGCTTGCTTATCACGGGTTCAATTTTCTTTAAAATGCTCTGAAAAGTATTCGTGTCCATACGGATATATCCGCGATAACTTTCAGAATCTGAAAGTCTTAATTCCTGCATCAAATGATGATGGCATGACATGCTTTTCCTCCGATTTTCGTCTCGCCAAGGTTTTACCCAACAAGACTTTCCCTTTTTTTTCTTTCCTCGTGTATATCAGCCAAGGCTAACAAAATTATCGCTTTTTTTCGTCTTTCCAATCTGTCCATCTTGTAGCTTCACTTGAACAAGACGAGTCAGCTCTTATTTCATTGCTTAACCAAGTCAGCCGTTGCTACAATTTTATTGGCTAAAAGTGGAGATTAGCGCGACAGTGGTAACTACAGTGTGACCACGAACAGTCAAGTGCAACAAGCGACGTCTTCCGGTCGCGGTCGCGGCCGCGGCTAAAAATCGCAAAGTGTGACCGCCGCTTAAGGAAAACCGGGACATATCCGGGACATTTTTCAAGCCGGGACAAAGCGTCAAAAACTGGGACCGTCCCGGCTAATCCGGGATATTTGGTCATTTTAGTTTAATCCTACAGAATTGCATTTGATTTTTATCAAAATTTCATATTTTTGAAATAGATGGCGCTAAATGTTAGCAGTGCATGGAAAACGTGACCATGGACTTGACTACGACTCACCCTTTGGACTCATCCAAGGAGGTTTTATCACCTTTACTACTTAGCGCTATCTATTGTCAATAATGTAAAGTCAAAATCAAAATTTAGATGAAATATGGTTTACCTGCATTTGTTTCTATTGTTTTTATAACATAATATAGGTTATTATTTAAATAAATTAATATAATGTCTCAAATTACAATTCTAATTTTAAGTAAAACTCCGATAAAGTTAAATTGTTTTTGAAATATACATTTTGTTTCGGAACGGATTTCGCCTAGAGACATACGCTTTCTGTATCTAAAAATTTGATACATAGATTACTACGCCCGGAATATTTATATAAGTATTTTATACTTATCTATTGTTAATTATTGTCTAAATGTTTATTAATTCATTAATTGTTTTCTCGTATATAAAGTGTATATAATCTAATACTATATCAAGCAAAAATAAAAATATTTAAAAAAATGTATAGTAAAATACAATATTAAGATACGCAGGATTAAAGTTATTTTTTGGTTTCTAACACACCGTTTCAGTGATTGTCTGATCGTTTTTGTCAGATTCTGTTTTAATTTTATTTTTATTTTACTGTGAATTCGTTGCATTTGTGAAATGAGTGAGAAAAAACGTAAAACAGAAAATGAAAATCGAGTATATCAGGAGCGGTGGGAAAATGATTCTTCATAACAAATCAAATAAGTTTAACCAACGCTCTACTGACTTTTGTGATTTTGATCGGAAAATAATATCAATGTTTGGTAGTACTTACCTGTGTCAAAGTGCATTTTCTAACACGAAGATAGTTAATTAAGATTCGGTGAGAACCTGTCTCTGAGATTCTTCCCTTTTATTTAATACATATTCTGCGGCCAGCTACAACATGAGTAGATGTAAATATCCCAGCCCTGGCAAATGCTACTACCCGCTCTCATTTATCACGTTGAATAAATACATACACACTTTTTTTACATTTTATAACTTTTTGTTAACACGTAACGTGCTCATTGGATGCGATCTGATAAATATAATTTTGTAATAAAGTTTGTTAATCTGGAAATAAAATTTGTTTTCTAAAAGCGTTATATTTTTGCCTTTCGTTTGTTGAGACAATAGTTTATCAACTACCAAAGCCCCTCCCACTCTACGTCTGGGATTTGCCCGGACAGTCCTGATTTTTAGTGCTGTCCGGGGTTGCAAAATGTCCGGGGTTTGAGAATTTTGTGACTGGCGAAGATTTTTTTTTAATTTTAGACCTACAGTGGTACCTCGACTTACGAATGTTTCGAGATACGAGCCGTCTCTTGCTTAGAGTTGCGAGCTAAAATTCGAGTTACGAGCAATAGCTAGCGGCAAAGTAAGTGCCGCCCGGAGCATAACATCAGTCCTGGGCGGCACTTAAATTTGCCTCTGTGACAGATCTTTGTTAACTCCTTAATACTGCCACTTAAAATAAAAATCAATGCAGAAAAAAATTAACAGCAAAAATACAGTATACATATTAATACTGTACACCTCTCTGACAAATTAGAATTTTTTTAGGCACTTTCATATTTCTAGAAAATAAAATAAAATATGAATAAAAAATGCACTAAATCTTAAGGCCCCTATACACACTCCGACCAGACCATCAGGCAGACCTGCTGTCGGGTAAAGGATTGGACAGTATGTAGGCTTGTCGGCAGATAAATATGGAAGTCTGTTAAGACTTTTAGGTAATTTCAAAAATATGTCCTGGGTTGGACCCAAAAAATATGGTAAGCCTAGTTCTGGGTTGTCTGTAACAGTGAAGCTGCCGGTGTAAATTTGACGCAGTTTATTCTCATCGAAAAATATAACAGTATTATAAAAATTCCAGGGGATAGGGTAAATATTCCAATGCGAATCTTAGTCTCGCTTCTTTGTGAATATTTGTCAACTGATTGTTTATCGCTGGTCGATGGTGAAAGTAGCCGAATTCCCTCAATCGATAAAAAATAATATTAATAATACAACCAATAAATATATTTCATAATATAACAAATAATAATAATAAATAAATAAGCCTTCCTAATTTTTACTTTACCATATAAAAGTTATATTGCTTGGTGGGCCGCACAAAAACTTGCAACGGGCCGCGTGTTGCCGACCCCTGCTGTAGATTATTACTGCAGTGATTCTTGTACTTATAAATCCAAATATTCTTAACTAGCAAAATTATACTCTTAGTGGCTTAATTTTTTTATACATAATACAAAATAGATACATAATACAATTACACATTAGTAAAAATTATAATTTAATTATTAAATAACAGATGGCATTACCTTAGCTTAAAATTTAAAATAATTATTAAACCAATAGATGATGGCATCATAGCAAAATTAATAAATAATTGTTAATTTGGCAGTTTAATTCAAAAAATAAGTCACTAGGAGTATAATTTGTTTAGTTAGGAATATTTGGATTAAATAATCTTCTAGTTAGGTTGAATTATAAATACTTGTAAATGAAGACCAGATATCTATAGCAAAGTGAAACGCACAAAGTATAATTGAATCACACATTGAAGAGTAGTAATCACAGGAGTCTTATAGATACAGTAAGGACACAACAGTGCACAAACATTACACAGGCAAGGATGTCAGAACAAACATCAAAAGGCTAAGAGTGATATAAAACTACAAACATAACAGGGGCAAACTATTTATTGGTATAAAACAATGATTGAATGTTATCATAGATAAATTCAATCTCAAATATAATATAAATTTATTTTCCTACATACTGTATATGCAAATTTATGCTGTCACTTTACTGTTATATCAGGAAATGCTAAGCATTATCAATGTAATCTTTAAATAAATGAATTATTTTATATTTCTTTGTTTTTAATAACAAAGTTATCGTAATAAAGTATTCATAAACTATGTCATGCTATTAGGGAAGATGTAGTAGATTTGTGACAACATATACCACAGGAGGAGAGAATTGTGCAAATTGTAACAAAATATTGTAAAAATGAATAAAGAATTTTACATCTTTATGACTAAAAAAATTTTTTTTGCCATAAAGATGTAAAATATGACAAAAAAGTTTTTTTTGTCATATTTTTAATAACAATTGATTATGCTCAATTTTTCAAAAAATAGACTGTTATGTAACATATTTGGAGATATATTTGCTATAAACTGTAAGACATATCTATTTCTAAGACATTTATATCCAGCTGTTTGAAGGTTTATTTGTGAGTTACGGCCGTATTCACTATCTCGAGTTATTGGTAGAGTTGACGAACCCGAAGTCAAAATTAATCCAGGGTTGTTTGGCGAGTTATTCGGTATTTGTATTCACCAACATTTTCAACTCTGTAGTTTTTGAACTCGAAGATTATTTGCCATTTGTGCCACTAATGTCGAGAGTTAATGACGATTTCGTTTTTATCGGATGTTACAATTGGTTGGAGATGGTCGCATGACAGTAATTAGGAAAATGGAACAAGTTATAAATATGCGAAAACATTTTACCAATTTTGAAAAAGAATTATTGTTAGAATTAATAGAAAAATAAAAGATCTGATAGAAAATAAAGACTAATGCAGTGTCGATAACACTAAGTTTCTGCACATGCGTTAACCCTGAGTTTCTCAAACAACCCAGCTACCAGCTAAGGTAGTTCATTTGACTCGGAACGAAGTTAGTGAATATGAATTTAGATATAACTCCTCATATAACTAACTCTTCCAATAACTCGAGTGGGTGAATACGGCCGTTAGTGGATTAATTTATACATAAATGCAATTATGTAATTAAGTTTTGACTAAACTGATACTATCTAGTATTTAATTTCAACTATAACTAGCCTATATTTTTCTGAAATAAAAATTTTTACTGATCAGGATTAAACTAGAATCTTCAGGAAAATATCCAACATCTTAAATAATTTGATCATCAGGATATCTGTGGAATTTCTGTTTTATAATGTGATGTAATAATCAACTTATCAGCAATATGTTCTATCACTCCTGACAAAATTAACTAAAAATTGTAGACTATCAAGAAATCAAATGAATAAAAATTTAGTTTTTTTCATTCAATGATGGATAAAATTATCATTGAATTCCCATTTAAACAACACACTCTTCTACTTATACAGAGATTTATTTATCTATATAATTTTAATAATTTCTATTTTTCCCTTAATAGTTTCTAGTAATTGATATAATTAAAATGTTAAGGCATTTTTCCAAAAAGTCCTGATTTGATTCAGGATGAATTATTTCAGAAAATTAAATCCAAATTAATAATTGAATTAGTAAATATTATAAGACAACAATTTAGTTCAAATTTAGTTAATTGTAAAAATTATAATTTAATTCTAAATTATTTTACTAAGGATATCTGTCTAGTTTAGATGCTTTATTTACAAAGGAATTTTTCATAGAAAAACGGAAATTGTACACTGCCAATAATTAATACATGAACTATCTGAAGCACTATGGCAGGGAAATTCATAAGAAAACATAGAGAATTAACAGGAAGAAGCTTTTTGAATTCGTTGTATGGAAGCTGATGATGATTATAAATAATCAAAAGTGCTTCTTCCTGTTAATTCTCTATGTTTTCTTATGAATTTCCCTGCCATAGTGCTTCAGACAGTTCATGAATTAACATTTTATAGTGCATCTGAAAAAAAATTAATTTTGCAAAAAATTTCAGATATTAACTTTATATCAATATATAATCAAAACAATATGATTATACATTAGTCCAGAATAGAGAAAGAATAAGGAAAAAAGTTAATTGTACAAAAGATATTTAATCAAAGAAATTTTTGTAAAAGTCTTTTAAAATAAATAAAATTTTGGCTGAAAATTATAGGAACCATCGTCATAGATTAGTATTTTCAATAAGAAATATAAATAAACTATAGAAATTGAATTAATGCAAATAGGACCCACAAGATTGCAGTTTAAAAATTTAGTGATTTGTCGCAGTTGATGTGATATCTTGTCAATAACTTCTGGTGATAAATAACTTTGGATATGGTATGTCAACAGCACACAACAGATTAATTAGTAAAAAAAATACTTTCAGATATGTCTCTCTTCAGTTCCACATGAGAATACAAAAACAGAATACATATTTAAATTAAAAATCATTGTGTGTTGCCATGTAATGATTACAAAACTAAAGATTAGATTATTTAAGTAAAATAAGATCAAATTAATAAAGAATAACATAAAATAAAAAAATATAAATAAAAATCCATGATGTAGAGTTCGGAAACTGCTATATTACTGCTCATAATAAGTGACTACTTCAGTTCAAGCACTAAAAAAGC
>WUQG02451698.1:0-12882 GCA_011317285.2 Androctonus mauritanicus | reverse complement strand
TTAGCCGGATTGACAGACAACCCAACCCTATTACACCAGTAAGAAACTGTATTAAGAGCTGTCTGAAAAACCTCAGAAACAGTCCTAGGAAATTTCCCCACAACAATAATGGCTATGTCATCAGCATAACCAACGGTGAAGAAACCTTTCCCTTTGAGTAAAGCCAATAATTCATCCACCACAAGGCACCACAGCAGAGGAGACAACACCCCCCCTGCGGACAGCCCCTGCTAGTGAGAATCATAACTTCCTCCTCATAGAGTCTACTAAAGACAATCCTATGACTCAGCATGGACTCGATCCAACGAATAATCGTTGAATCGACTCCATGCCTAACCGCTGCAAGGCTAATTTGCTCAAAAGAAGTAGAGTCAAAAGCCCCTTGAATATCAAGGAAAGCACCAAGGGCAATCTCCTTGTATCCAATAGCCCTCTCAATGAGCGAAACGACCTCATGAAGAGCATGCTCAGTCGACTTGTCAGATTGATAGGCAAATTGACTGTGACATAGAGGGATCCTAGATAGGTCCCCATCCCTAATAAACCTATCTACCACCCTCTCCAACGTCTTCAACAAGAAAGACATAAGACTGATCGGGCGATAGGACTTAGCCTCAGCATAAGAATCACGCCCAGGCTTGGGTATAAAAGAAACTCTTATCCATCTCCAGGACCATGGAACATAGCCAAAAGCCACACAGACCCAAAAGACATGGCAAAGAGGAAAAGCCAGAACATCAATGCCCTGTTGCAGGAACACAGGCAAAATACCATCCAGTCCTGCAACTTTAAAGGGCTTAAAAGTATTTATAGCCCATCTAATATTAGATTGATTAATCATCTCCCTCACAAGCCGCCATCCCTCCCTCGTGGCATGATAGACACGCCATAAACAAAAAGTCCAGAACTAAAAATATTCTGCAAATTCGTATCCTAAAAATTTCATAATGGTATCTTAATTAATTCGGCCCTCTTTTAGCCCTGCAATCTCTTCGAGTCAATAAACTAAGAGGATAAGTCATGTGATTTATCCAGATCACTTCTACTAACTTTATATTTCAAAAAGAAAATTATCAGAAACTAATCACAAAATAATACTTAAAACAACCATATAAATCTAAAATATAGATTGATAAATTGTACAAAAATTATTCATTTTATTACAATTTTAAATATTTCTATTGTTTTAGATGCTGCCATGTTGTGATGTAAGCAGATTTATGATGGCATTTATGTACAAGCCAAAACAAATATCTAATTTTTATCCCATTTAATGATTCACCAGAATAACAATGACATCTATTGATGTTTAAATTCATTAGTCGACTATTTATTGCTATGAGAAGCACTCATCTTTGGAAACATTTGGGTATATGAGAATTTTAGTTTTCTAACATGGACTTAGGTCACTTTCAAAATAAAATTTTTTACCATTCCATTCACTAGCTATTTTCTATTAACAAATTCTCATTGAATTTGAATATATTAGCTGTAAATTGTTTAAAAATGAAAATATCATGTAGAATTGTGACTACTATAAATGTTAACTTTATTTTTTTGAAAAATGGACTTAAGCCACATTCAAAATAAATGTTTCATATATATATCTGCATGAATTAGAATATTTCCCTATGACACAGAAAGTTGAAATTTGGAGATGTTATAGAAGGATCAATGAACTGATTGGAAAAATATGGAAGCCCAAAATTACATCCTAAAGGAATAAAAAAGAGGAATGTAAATATTCAATGTTTATTTTAAAGCTTAAAAATTGTTAATTCTCAGCCATTTGAGTGTTTCAGAATGAGAAAAATATCCCTTCTCAAATTGGATGAAAAAATTTATACTCAAAGGGATCATAAAAGTGTTGGCATCCAAATTTTGCAGATTTTTGATGTTAGCCCTATTTTGACTAAAATCATTATATGGGAATTTTTGAGACTATAGATTATGAATCTAATGATAGTTTTTCAAATTCAAAATGGCAGATCCAATATGGCAGTCTGAAATTCAACAGATATTTTAATTTAGTTCAATTTTATTGTGTTTCCAGATATTCAATCCAAGCAACTGATAGCAAAGGTTCAGAGCATCAAATATTTCCAAGGAATAAAACATGATTTGATTTCCATCCAAATTATGTCTTATCCCTTGGAAATTATTTGGTATTCTAAACCTATGCTATCAATTGCCATTCTGAACAGTCTGCCATCCTTTGATATAAGAGGCTTATGGCAGGGCCTCAATTCACCCATTTAATAATCAACAGATTGAAAAATAATGTCATTTGTTGAAAAAAATGTAACAATAAAGCTGCCATAAATACTTGTATTACTTGAAGAGATATGGCTCATCTATTCCTGTTATAGACCATCTTATATATTAACTGATAATAATTTGTGATTATTATATATCATAATAATTGTAATATTATGTAAATTATAAGTAGCCCTCATTTTGCAAAGATGATGCATTTTTTGAAAACTGTTTTTAAGAGGAAAAACTCATTTTCCATTAATTCCAACATAAAAATTTCCAGTTAAATTCTTAAAAGTCATTGTTATTTTATTTGTTGATGTTAAAACATTCCAAAAGTATTTTTAAAAAAATAATACTGCATTTTATAGAATAGTAGGTCATGATAGTTATTATTATTTAGATTATTTTTTGCTATTGATTTTGAATTTCATCTAATAAAATAATAAGCCTACAAATTCATTGTGGCTTTAGTTGTTGTTTAAGATCAGTATTTTATGAAAATTTTATAATTTTTAAAATTATCTGTAATTCTTTGTTTATTCTTGATAAATTATTTGCAAAAATAATTTTTTTTTTTTTTTTTTGAAGATAGTTTTGAATTTTTTAAATTCTATTTAAAAATATATTAATTTTGAATTTTATTATGATAATTATTTATTAAAAACTCCATTGAAGAATGAAGAGTAAAATGAAAATTACACAGAAAAACATATGGGAAGAGGGGAAAGAATCTATTAAAAGTATGACAAGCACAACAGAAAAGGTAGTCACCTCTTACAACATACAGATGAGAAACTGATTAATTCTGCTACTCATAAAAAAATGAAAATTATGCTCTGTTGATAGGAATATAACTTTTGTGCATTGGTATATTAATTGATTGACTAAAGTTAACTGCATCCTGTAATTGATATTGACATTTCCAAATTTCTGTAGATTCTAATAGATAACCTTTAAATAACACTAAAGGAAAAGTATTTTAAAAGTTCTAAATTTAAATATGATTTTAAGAATAAATTTAATTTATGAAAATCAAATGAATGTTGATTTATTTTGAAGAAAATAGGTAACAAATAAACCTTTGGTTTAATAATCATGAAAATTTTAATCTAAAGTCATTAAATCAGCAATTAAACTGGCTGAAAACTATTCCTTAGCATTTGAACCATCTATGACATGTCCAATTTGTTATAATATGTTTTCTATTAAATATTCAATATTGTGTATAAGTTTTGTTGCTATTACAGCTATTATATACATTAACTATTATTCTATATAATTATAAGAATATACATTGTCATATAAATATTCAGACTTAACAAACTTTTAGTATTAATGGACATACTTTTTATTAATCCATAAACTGATTGTTATAATATTGTATTTTTATTTAATTAAATATTATCTGAAAGACTAAGTATTAATCATCTTTTATTTAAAACTTCATTTAATTCAAATAAAATTTCTTAATATACTTCTTAATACTATCATGTAATGATTTTATAATAGGTACATAGAGGTATTCATGGCTTTGTAAATACAAAATTTGGTATTTCCATTTCTGAAGCAGCAATTACTGTTGATGGAACAAATAAGACTATAATATATAGTGGAAAAGCTGGAGATTATTGGTATCCTCTTCGAGAAGGAGAATACACTATTACTGTGAATTCTAGAGGATATTTGCCACTTACAAAGGTAACATTGAATGAAATTTAATAAAATTTAAAAAATAATATATAGACACTCCTCAAATTTTTTTTGATTTCATATAATAAAAAATTTTTATTAATAATTTAAAAAATATTTTACTATTTATATAATATTATTTGTGTAATTTTATAATATAGTGCTGCAATGATAATATGACATTACTGTATCAATACTTATCATTAGCATTATTATAATACTTATTATGGATCTCTTGCTATAAAAATAATTTTTTATATGTTAATCATAAGTATTTTGTATAAAAAGTCTCTATATTACAGTTCTAATTGCCTAATGTTTTATATAATGTTTTACATAAAGGAATTTAATAAAATTAAATTCCTTTATGTAGAAATTAATTTCGTAGAAGTGTCATGTAATACTACATGACACTTCTAGGAATTTAATTTCTACATAAAGAAAACCTTGTATACATTATATTTAATAATTAATTCTAATATTTCCATAAAAAAAAAAACTGTAAATGACTTATAAAAGAGAAATTATTTTTCTATCTTTTTTTGGTTTAAATTAGTATTTATAAGACATGCTGAGAATTGCAAAAAAAAATTTTTTTAATATTTTTTAATTTTTGAATAAACTTCTCTTTCTTAATTTTATATTCAAATGGTTAATTGATTAATAATTGTTTTTAAATATAATATCAAAACTAAAATAATTTTCATAAAAATTACTTTATCTTTTATATTTTATTTAATTTTTGATAGCCTGAGATTGTTTTGTGAATATTTCACACTTTTAAAATTTTAATTACAGTACAGTCTTAATAATCTAAGATAATATGAAACAAAAAAACTTTGGATAATAAAAAACCCAGGCAATATGGAAGCTTTGGTAAATTATCACTAAATAAACTTAATTTGAATATATTATGATGTATATTTTATTTTCAGATTAGACTTACTTATTGAATATACAAATAAATCTCATATAACATGATAGTTAAGTTTGTATAAAATCTGAAAATCATGAAAAACATCATACCAATAATATGCTATTTAAGATCAACAAACAAATAGAAAAATAGAATCTAATATAGCTTAAAAATCTTTGATTTTTAACAGAATTTTAATGATTTAAATAATTTGAATTAGTGTTAGAACAATCTATGAATTAAGAAAAAAATCTAATAATTATACTAAGAATTTACTACTGTCAGTTCTCTTATAAAAGTTTGCTACTGTTTATTATTTATTCAATTTAACATTTATTATTTTTCATAAAATTATTGAAATCATCTTTGTCAATTCTTGTGCTTTTCACTATGCATGAAGTAACATGAATTTTTAAATGTTATAAACCAACATTTTCAGACCTGTAATTTTTAAATACAATAAATCTTTATCCTCTGTACTTAAAAAAATTTTTTTTGGAGAATTTTTTTAAGTATAGAAGATAAAGATTTGTTGAATCTTGAAATGTATAAAGATTTCTACAAATCTGACTTTACATTAAAAAAAAATAAAAATAAATTTCCAAAAAAAATTTTTTAATGTAAAGTCAGATTTACAGGGATAAGATATACATAAGTTGGGGACTATCTAGATAATCTCCATCAGATATAGATTCATATTTACATTATGCAGTGTTGCAGGTTTTTTATGTACACTCCCTTTATGACCTAATCCAAGGATCTGGAGATAAGTATCATCACCACCACCATAATGTTGAATTTACCTCTACTTACTATTAAAATGCTATATTATTAGTGATAATGCAAAATCATGAGAAGTACGAATTTATTACTAAATTAAATTTATTAAATTTTATATTAAAATATAGACACAGACAAATTCTGGTGAATTTTTCTTGTATTGTGAGATATTATTTAGATAAATTCAACTCTTCTTTTAATCATTAAAGATAAAATTTGAACTTGACTCAAAAACTTATGTTTATTTGTAAAGTTTGATTCTCTGTTTAATATAATATTGATAGTACTCAATGAAAGGATGATGATAAATTACAAAATTGTTATTTATTGAAAACATGATATCTATTAACAATTACCAAGAAATTAATTGATACAGATACAGATATACTGTATATCATGATACTAATGCATAGATTTATAAAAACAATACAATCATTGATGAATTCATTAGCAAAATTGTAAAATACAATATATTTAGACAAATGTAGTAGACATTTGAAAATTATATTTGGATTGATTATTTCAAAGTTTAGATTATTATGATCTTGAAGATATTTTCACCTTCTTTCAAATAGAAATAAGCATCATATTTGCAATTTCATTAATTAAATTAAAATTTAATAATGATTTATTCATTTATTGAGTAAAGTAATAAATTATTGAAGTCCAAATTACAGTGTATATTTTTAATCTCCCATTTTATTTTAATTTAATATTTTTATTTTAATAAATAAAAATATATTTAATTGGTTAATATAAAAGTATTATTTTATTATAGGTTATAAAAGTTTATGCTGGAAGTGCAATACAAGTTGACTTCACACTTGTTGAAAATTCTCAGATTGCTGGTATTCCTCAGCATATATTTGTCATTGTAATAGGTAAGAAATATTATTTTTGAAATCAAGAATATATTCAAAAAAATAAATTTTAAATATTTCATTATAGGGGCTTTGGTATTATTCCTTATGGTTAGTGCATTATGCATTTATAGTTTAGTCTTATCAAAAAGGGTGAGAAACTATAAATTCCATAGATTAGATGGTAGTTCCAGTTTATTTGATGATGAAACACACGATAATTTTGACACGGCAGCCACAAAATTCCTATTAAAAGGGAATGAATATCATGATGAATCTAGTTCTGAAGATGAATTATATAATACTTATAGGTGGGAAAACAAAAGAAAGTATGTAGCAATAATATGATTATTATTTGAATGTATTATCCAATATATTTAATCTAACATAATTTTTTTTTTTTATAGAAAGTCAAAATCATAAACCATCAAGTTATTTTTTTTATGCTCAACACTTTTACTCCTTTATTCTAAACAAATGGAGCTTAAACAAATATTTATATAAGCATTATTTAAATAAAATGTTTATGATATCAAATAATGAGTTAAATTTCTATAAAAGAATATCATTTTAATTACAAAATGATTATTTTTAATGTTCAGGTATTTGATTTCAAAACACTAAAAAATTATTTTTTGTTTGTTATTAAGCCTAGCAAAAATGTTTCTAAATTAAATGTGATAAAAAGAAAAATTTAATTACTTGTATATATTTTCTTACATGGAAAATGATTAATTCCAATTAATAGATTTAGAAAAATTTTAATAAGGAAAATTTTTACTAAATAAATTATGATATTTATGCTACATCAATCACTATCATATTTCTGAAGATTTGCCATTATATAATATATTGTAAATTTATTTGTATTGAAAACTATTACAATAGACTCTCGTTATTTTGATATAAAGTGAGCTATTGAAAAGCTCGGACTATATAGGATATATTCCAAGAAAAAAGTGCAATTTGAAATATATGATTTTATTAATAATAGAATATTATACTTAGAGTATTCTGTACTTATTTATAAGTCAAAACATTCCCTTTTATCTAACATGCAATATTTCTTTATTTTTAAAATCAATATTGTTTCTTTGTGCAAAATCAAATCATCTTATCAGAAGCAGAACTTAATATGTCACAAATGTAACATATGTAAATTCTTTCCAGTTGTTCTATGTAAAAATAATCCTTGACTTATGACCACTCATACAACAATGTCATCAATAAATTCTGTGATTGGTCAATGCAATTGACAGAATTCAGTTCCTAAGCAATGGTCTGATATACAAGAACTAATATAAGAACCAATGGTTCTTTTATTTTAGTGTTTTTTATGTTTGTTACAGTAAACTGAATGTAATAAATGATAAATATTAAAAAAATAAATAAATATTGATAGAGGGCACTCTATAAGTTTTGGGCATTTCCAGCTTAAAACAGCAGTGTTCAAAGTGAACGCTGTCATTAGTCAAGGATATCTGTGCAGATAGATCTTGGTTTCTAAATCCCAGGTTTATGGATTTTTTTAAATATGAAATATCAAAACAAAAAGAAATATTAACATTAATCACAATAAATAAATATTTATAAAAGACATTTAAAATCATATATGTAACTATACAATACAATACAAGTGGGTTTGTAGTAGAAATTGTTATTTTTTACAAAAGTATAAAAATCAAAATAATGGACCAAGAAGCAGAAATGTGCCCTCTGGCTACTAACTGCCATATTAAATAAATAACATTCATTCTTGGATTATGCCTTAGGCATAATTCATCTATATAAAAGCTCATTTATTTCTCTATTGATAATAATGAAGAATAAAAATTATTTAATATATATATGTGTGTGTGTCTGCGTGTGTGTATGTATATTATAAATAATTTCTTCATTATTATAATATATTTGGTTTTAAATGCTATATTTTCATTTTTTAGTTAAATAAATCATTAAATAAAACAAAATCATAAACTATTGATTTTTTTAATCTTTATTTAATTATAATTAAATTTTATTGTTGAGAATAAAACTCTGTTAATATTATGTTTATGAGAAATTGATTCTTGATTTATGAGTTCTTACTTTACAAATGCATTTCTGAGAATGAATTAATTCATAAATTTAGAACTATCTGTAGCTCTAACAGTTAAATATGAACATGTGTACTTACTGGCTTATATTTAAATTGAATTTTAATTCTGTAAATAACATAAAAAAATAGCTTTAAATTGCAATTTATTAAAAATTACAGTTCAAAGCTATTAATGTTTTTGAATGAATGTTATCAAGATCATATTGTACTAGAATTCATATTTTAATATATTCTTAAATGCCATAAATGTAATTCTGAATTATTTTAAATTAACTTCAACTCAAAATCAAAATTGCAAAATGAAATAAATTAATCAAATTGTAAAATATAATTATTAATAAATGTATTAACAGTAAAATTAAAATATAACATAAATGCATCAGTCCTTCAACATTCATAAGAAATACCCTCCAAATACCATAATAATATAAATTCATGAATAAATAATCTGAAAAATTTGAGGGCCATAGCCCAGATTCTCATTTAAATTTTAAAAAGAATGGGATCCAGATCATGTGGAAGAAAACTGTATGCATTTCCATACAGCAAATCCTGCTAAGTGTATATAATACATCAAATTTTCAGAAAAGAACATTGTGATTTCCATCATTGAAAGAGCTATCATTTGCTGTCATTCAACTGGTTTGCCTAAACTAATGTTAAAATTTTGTCAGGCTCATCAAATCACTTGTTGTGAGACACAAAACAAAAACATCATAATTCAATTCTCTTCAGTTTGGAAAATATTTTAAAACATAAGTGAAATGAAAATAATAATAAATTATTATAGGAGTTGTTATTATAGATTCATTGAAAATCATATATAATTATTTGAAAATGATTGATTTAAATAGAAACCATGACTCCTTTTTTTTTCACAACTTCATTAAACAATGAAAATGTGTAATAAAATAATAATACAGTATAATAGCATTGTACTAATCTTAAAGTATTAGAAGTTTATGATTAATGATTAGAAAAAATAAAATGAACTAGCTGTTAGTTATTTTGAATGACAGCACTGTAATACCAATATAACAATCTAACTTGATCAGTGCTTACATCAACTAACATCTTTATTGGCTACAAAAAGTTCAAGTGCAAATCTTATGTTAGATTAGTAATATTTTTGGTTAATAGTCACTTCCATAGTGAATTAATTTCACAAATGTCTGTTGTTAATTTTCTAATCCAAAAATTGCATATTTTTGAAGTTTTGTAAATATCTGAATTTACAAATACAAGGGAATCACTGACTTACATAGATCTACATTTACGATTATTTTCAAGGCATGAGCTGGGTCTGAACCCAAACCACTTCAGAAAAATTGGAGCTATGGAACTTGGAATTAAATCCAGATTCTCCAAGATGATAAGTGACTGCATTATCACACAATTCATGTGTTTATTCTTTAACTAATTTTAATATTATGTCATTGTGAAACATTTTTACTGTATAACATATGCTCCAATATACATGTTTTGACTAGACAGAAAAATCCACTTATATAAATCAGGGACTGCTTATACTGAACTTATGAATCTTGAGAGACTGGTGTATATCCAACATTTATGAGAATTTCAGATAAATGATGATAACGATTCAAATTATAATAATGGCATGGCATTGTAGACATTATGTAAAATATATATAAAACAATTAAGCATAAAATTACAAATAAAATGAAACTACTCATTATATTTTTAATACAATAAATTATAATCCATTTCCAGAGTATTTTTTTTAAATATAAATTATTAAGCAATACTTTAAAATAAAGATTTGTAGGATATATATGGCTCTTAGGATATATTGGCTATGAAATAATTTTAAAAAAAAAGCTAACAAAAGTCATGTTATTTATTTTATAAAATGAGTAGAGTGCAAAAACGTGTAATACAGATTCTACAATATTCCTTTATATAATGCTTTTGCATATATTGACTAGGACAGCTAGTATATGCAAATCAGAAAAAAAAAAAATTTCCTACTTTCCAAAGGTATTGTTTATTTTTCATTTATTTAGCATTTGGAATTCATTAGTTTTGTGTGTCCAATTTAACTAGTATAGATATCATGTCATTATTGTTATGTCACAGTTCTGATATGATGTCATTCAAATCAGATAAGCCATATATTATCCTTACATGGCTAACATTTTAGCTTCATCTATTGGCAATATTATAAAAAATTTTGATAAAAATAAAAATTCTATCATACTCAACAATATTCTATGATTAAAGGATGTGGCATTGAGGTGTTTATTAATGGAGAACATCACCACTGAATTTTGTGAAAATTGAAATTAGTTCTAAAATTAGTTGTGGGAACACACAGGCAGATAGAATGGGTCCAATCTTGTAAGCCACCATTTTCTTTGAAAAGTAGACTAAAATTCAAATTACAGGACTTTTTCAATTTAACAGTATTGCTATGGATATTTACATATATTTGAATTTGCATCATATAAATAAATATTGTCATCATTTAAGTTACTTGTTGTTGAATCCTGTTCATCATTTAGAATAAATGGCATAACTTTTCTTGAGTTTTAATCCATATTTTTAAAATATGTTTTATAGAAGAGTTTTTGATTTTTCACAATTTAGTATAATTGCTTAATCTTATTTGGCAGGACAGAATTATTCCAAACTATAAATATTTATCATTGTTTGAATTATCATGAATTTATAAAATATGTATTTATGTATATTCCTTATTCAATACTATAATGCTTTGAGTATTGTTTATATAAAAGTAATATAGTCTATTGTTATATGATATATAGTTCTGTTATAATGTTTGTGTGAAATACTTTATTATAAATTGTATTGTATGATAAAATTTAAAAATTATAAGATTTATGCAAAAGAAATATAACTAATAAAAAAATGAATAATAACTATTAATCCTGTAAAGCATTACAAATGCTAAATATGATATTTACTTTGTATAACTGTTACTTTATAAATTCAACTAAAATGGACTTTATTAAAAACATAATTATTGTGAATATAATTTTTTTTAAATTATTAATATTAAAATTATGACTTTTATTTTATTATATTACTTTGCTTACTTTTGAACATTACTTTCAATTGCTATTCCTTTCCAATTTGTTTTTTAATACTTTAAAATCATGTATGATAGTAATAACTTTTTAATAAAACCAAACATTTTTAAATAAAAATATTTACAAAATATTAATTATCTCTTCAAAAGTTTTGAATATATCATTCAAAACTTTTGAAGAGATAATTAATATTTTGTAAATATTTTTAATTTAAATTTTCAAAATTTATTTCTATTATTAATCAGTTTCAATTTGAATTTATGGCCAGAATTTGTCTCTACATGAGTTTTTGTTATTCCATATATATTGTTAATTAATAAAATTATTCTTTATAATTAAAATATCATTTGAAATATTATTTAATTTGAAACATGTTTTTTTATTATTTAAAATAAGCTATCTGATCAAGAATAAATATATTATTTTCATTTTGATAAATATATTTTTATTTGATTATTTCATCTTAAATAATTCTTTATAATTTAAAATCTAAAATAAATTAAAAAATGCTTCAAAATAAAAAATTCTGTAAGTAATCACTTCTAAATTATACTGACAAAGCTCAAATATTAAATTTCTGAGAACATAAATTCTTGTATATTCAAAAATATTGATAATTTAAAGTTTGATTGCTAGTTCCTGTAAACTGGAACGAGCGTCGGTCCACTTGGTATGGGATCGTCATTCGAGAGAGAGAGAGAGAGATGACAATACTATAAAGGTAAACTCCAAGGCTCTTTTTTTGTCATCTGAATAATATATATAATAAATAAAAGAGATAGCAATACTATAAAGAGGAATCTCAAGCTCTTTTTTGCCATCTATATATATTTGCTGTGATATTCTTTCTTTGGTGTCCTTGATCTTAATAAGTCTTGAAAACATTTTCATGTTTAAGATTTATGATTATTGCAAATAACAAAAATATTTTAAAATTAATATCTTTCATGATTAAGATGACATGAACTTAATATAAATCAATTGGAAAGAATTGGAAAACTATAAGAGTTACCTACTTCCCTTTCCATATATATTGTTTACTTTATTTTTATATTTTTTAACAAATTCAATAGTAAACAGCACTAATGAGCAGACCTAAGGATTATGGTCTAATAAAAAAACAACTCTGTTTAACCGTAGAACTGCCACAAAATTACGTCTACTGCGCAGCAATTAACGTTAATTATTTTAATTATTAATGAGTTT
>WUQG02451687.1:0-12883 GCA_011317285.2 Androctonus mauritanicus | reverse complement strand
CTGTCCCACGAGGTGATCTTCAGTAGCGACAGTTTAGCTGAAAGAGCATGTCGATTGTTTCTTTTAGAGAATACTACTTTTAACCTAGTTTAACTGCAATATGCCTATTATGATAATTTTTGTCCCGCATATTCCATAAAACAGGCTTTTGTTGCACTTCTATTATTAGGGATTCTGAATCGATAGCTATGCTTGTCGCTTCAAAAACAAACTGCTTTGCCTTTTACTTGTCAGCTACAGAAAGTGACAGAAGGCAGTGCTATGCGCCGCTACCATACATCGTTGAGACGGTTCGAGATTATCCATATTGGTGTGTTGTCTGACGCTTTAGTTTCGCTTCGCGTAGCGTCGCATCGCTAGCAGGTGAGACGCAACCTTAGAGAAACGACGCGCGTAGTCGTCACACAGGTAAGGTAAATTTTTACATTACTTGTGTGACGACTACGCTCGTCGACTGGATAAAGATAATAAATTTAAATATTTTTAATGTCTGTTACAATTTTTTCTTGTTTTTTTTTTAATAATTTTACAAAATAATATACAATATATAAACAGCTAATAATAATTTTATATACAACACTTATTTTAAAATTTTCACAGCAAGAAAACAAAAGAAATGAAGTTCCACCAGTTGATGTATTGTGGATTAAAGGAAGAGAAGGAGGAGACTATTTTTATTCTTTTGGTGGCTGTCATCGTTATGAAGCTCATAAAAGATTAAAACTGCCAACAATTCGTTGCAAATTGATGAAATCTTCAATTCAGGACTTAAGGAGTTATTTGGGAGGTTCTACACCTGATTTAAAGTGATTAAATTTTAAAAATTTATTATTTTAACGAACATTTTTATCAATAAATCTAATAAATTAAAGCCTTTTATTTTTTTATCTTAGTCTTTTGTTGATACCAATCAAAATACTGTATATTTTATACAAATATTTTAAAGATATAAAAATTGTATTATTCTGTGATATAATATAAAATGATGGATTATACAGATTTTATATGATATGATATTCTAATATTCATTTTTTGTTTGTTTCTAAGAATATTTGTGCCATTTATAAATACCTAAACATTTCAAAAACCTCAAAATTATAAATTTAGATGCTTTTTGAAAGTTTAGATATTAAGTTGACTTATTATGTTATGAAATATTTAGTACATAAACTATGAAATTCAGTTTTTCTCTCTAAATGACAAATGGAAGCTTTTTTATTCTAATATAGTAAATATAGATGTATCATATTAAAATATAGTAAATACAGATTAAATAATTTATATATAATTCCTATATTCTTGAATTGTTTATGTTTATAATAATCCACATTTGAATTTTATTTTTATATGCAATAAATTTATGTATAGAATAAAGTCAGCTGAAGAGGATTAATAATTCAGTCAAAAACATGCAGATAGGTCTTTTGTTTTGTGCTAAATAAATGCATAAAACTTCTAAAACTATTTTTTTTTTGCAAAATATCATTTATGGCCATAAATTTTTATATTTATGCATATTATGTTTATTTACCATTCTACATATCAATAGATATATTCATACATAGTACCTATATATTGAATTTAAGTATTGTTGACAGTTTTTAAGTTATACAGAAATTAGCTATATAAGTAAATACTTTGTACCTCCTATAAGTATTAACTACATAAGTAGGATACCTACTGTATTTGTATATAATTGGATATACCTTATTAATTTTATATATAATATATTTGGGAAATAAAGTATACTTGTTTTCTATTTTGTTATTGTTATTGTTCATTACATAGCATAATTATCATAAATTTGATTTAAAAAAATTTCATTTTTCCACCTCCATCCTTCTCCATATATTTGCGAGTTGCTTATGCATTCCAAGTATATGGAGTATTGTAATATTTTTAAATTATAGTTCCACTATTTTTGAATTTTTGAACATTGTTTTTTTTTTTGGGATATATCTAACAACTAGATTTGTAAATCCATAAAATTCAATAGGTAAGTCATGGTACTGATTGTAATCTTGATGTTTTATGCTTTAATACCATATATTACGTATGCTTTAACGTTTAATGCCATCTATCGAAAAATACTAATACATTATAGGATAAACTCATTACTCTACTTATCTTTATTACAGGATAAACTCAGGTAATTGAATATTTGCTATTTATTAATTAAACGAATAAATTTACAGGATTAATTAATATTACTTAAAATTCGATTTTAATAGTCTGATTACATAAATAATCAAAAATCACTATAAAAAAATAGGAAGAAAAATCACTCAAATAGATCAAAAGTTATTAAGGAGAAACTTTAAAATTTGAATGTCTGTTAATTGATATATCAAGATCACATTTAATCACATGATCATTTTGTTAACTGGTAAGTTTCATAAAAATCGAATGAATAACTTAGGACACAGATAGCGAAGTTATAACAAGCGTGCACAAAGTAGCATTCTGGAAAATATTCGGACACGTTAAATTTGGAGTTGATATATTATTGAAAATGCGCATCAGCATGTTGAAGTGTGCCTACAAAAATTTAGCCAATTTTGGCTAAATTTTTGTAGGCACACTTCAACATGCTGATCCGCATAAAGATTTTTTTTATAAAGGTTGGCCAATTCTGATCTAGGATCGTAGAAATTTAAAAATCCTTCATTTTTAAATTATTGCAACTAGAGGATTGAATAATGTCGCAAAGTGGTGATCCTTAATAGCCTAATGTATCAAATTTTATGAAAATCTGTTAGTTCAGAAATTGTTAGCGGGGGATAGAGAAACGGTACGGTGATCTCATAAGCCTTACTTTCCATCAGAAAATATGCTAATAATAATTTCAATTGAAGTACATGCTATTAGTGAGCAACTGTTAAAAGTATGAAAATTCTACTTTTGAACATAAAGTAGCCAAATTTCAATTCAATCGAGCCCATTGAAATTTTTACCATTTTGAAGAAAGGTATCCAGAAATCTCCTACATTGATAGTTTTCTTCAGAACATTCGGCTCAAGTTAAAACTCGTCTCAAAATTGAGTTTTTAGCGTTGGAATTGTTTAATACAGACTAACAAACAATTGGATAAACTTATTAATTTATCTAATTTATTAATATTGGATAAACTTATTAATTTATTCAAAATTTATTAGAGAAATAAACATTCAAAATAGCAATTTTAATTTAAAAATTCTGTAAATACAATAGAATTCCGATAATCCGTCATCTGACCATCCAAAGTTTAACCGCTAGTTTGAGAAATTTGGATCGCTATTCCAGTGCTATCCTCTACTTTGAAAACTGTCGAAACTGTTTCTTTGTACTATGTATTTCTTCACTAATACGTTGAATTATTTTAATGATTCATCTAAAATGTCTTCTAAAGAGAATCATTAAAAAATAGCTTTCGAAACAGATTGTATAGAATTCTTTCACGTTGGGATTTTCGCTAGTCCGTTACTTCTACGATATTGACAATGCCAGATCATCGGAATTCTACCGAATTGCATAAATAATAGCAATTGTCAGTTTGGTGTGGGCGTGATGACGATTATTATGAGAGGATTCTGGTTTTTCTTGAAACGCTAATTTGCCCAATTACATTCATACTAATTAATCGAATCAATTTAATAAAACGTATAACTAATAAAATTCAACAAATTAATATTTAAAATTAATTTAATATTATATATTTGTTAAAACATCATTCTTTTGTTAAGTGTAGTTGATTAGATCTTTTAAGCTACTTTTGTTACACTCGATCGCGCACCGATATCTGGTTTTTTAAATCGTTTAGTAGTATTGATATTGACCCCGACATACGCGACTACAATATTTTAAATGCTACCACATAAAATAAATGCCATTGTAATAACATAGATGGCAGTACTAGGCGAGAGAAAGGTTTAATTTTTGCCAGGTAGAAATAATATCCAAATATTTATATTTTTTCGCAAAAAAATATATAAAAATAAATGTTATGAAAAATAAATAGGAGTGCATACGTGACCAAGCCCAACAAAAATAGTACCGATCGATAGGGGGTCGAGAAACTTAAAATATGCCTAATGAACTAGAGTCAAAGGTCAAAGGTTAACGAAATATACAGGCTGAAAGTTAAACGGCGCATACGGTTTGCCATTTCGCCTGGCCTGGCGCGACGACACGTTCCGTTCCCGTTCATTGTTTCCTATGCCACCTAGACGCCTGTGTAGTTCGTTAACCTTTGAGCTTTGACTCCTAGTTCATTAGGAATATTTTGCTTGTCTCGACCTCTCTTATCTATCGGTACCATTTTTGCCGGGATTTTGCCACGTATACAATCTTACGGAAATATATTTTTAAGCCAAGTTTATATTCTATAATTTTATCTATTAAAAAGATTATGTGGACTTATGTACAGTATGATATTTGCATCTTCGACATAAAATTACACGGAAGCGAAAGATACTTTGTCCCTGGTAGAGTTGGCGTTTATGGTCCTAGGTTATTTTCTTCCTCTCTCCAATGCATACTGTGATGGTTCGAATTTCACATTCAATACTCTGTATAATGAAATTCCATAGAAAAGATATGGACAAAAACATCTATGGAATTTTATTTAGCATATCAGCATTTTAAACATTTAGAACTATTCGATAATATATACTGATTATGAGTTTTAAGTTTGATAGAAAAAATGCAATTAGGAATAGAAAATATATTAATTTTTTGGAATTTAATATTCAAATCCATGTTAAAAAATATTCTGGTGATTTAAATTTCAGAAAAATTAATTGTGCCGTTTTATTGTACTAGTATACGACGGTAATTATACTGATGTGCGTGGAAGTATGACTGATATAGGTTATGTCAAAAATTTTTCGAAGTGAACGCAATGAAACTGGATCAAGTTGTTTTTCCTAAAGCGATGAGCTAATGAATTTCTACATTAAATCATAAATAAATTTCTTCGTACTATATTTTACTTACGATTTGTCGTGGTAGAAAGACTTTAATTTTAAAAATTTTATCATAGAATTATTGTGTAGTAATTTATATAAAGTTGTTTACGTAATCAGTACAATTTGTTTCTGCTTGGTTTAAATCGTTTATATTTTTTATGTAATATGGCTCTTATGCAATAAGTAAGTAATTATGTTTTATATTTCGAAAAATAAAATTTACAGTTTTTTCTTATAAGTTTTGCACGGTAAATAAGCCGAATTTTGCACTATAATTAAAATTTTTAGTGTAAGGTATCAGTAATAAAATTAATTTAGTCACTTTTCTCAACTAAAATCGAAAAGCAATTTTTATAATTATCACTGATATCGTCTTCTACGTCTGTGATACAGAAGTTAGGATTAATTTTATTGTCATGCAATAAATATTCGTTCTAATTCATAAAAAGCAGTCTACGTAGGTACTTATTACTTAATTTGGATATATTTTCCTCCAGGAATACAGTGTTTCTAATTATGTAATAAATTTTTACAGTATCTTCCTTGTTTCACGCTACTATATTTGACCGTTATAAGACGCGCATAGGAGAAGAAGTAAAATGGTTAACAACAATGTATCTAAAACTATCTGTCCAGATTTCAGACTAGATATCAATAATAATTCACGAAGGCTATCAATCTACTGGAAACACACAAGATCCGAGCTGTCGCCTGCGCCAAACGCCATGACGGCTCTATGCAAGATGGCTGTAGGAATGAGCAGCTGGCGATGCTACAGCCATCCTATCTATACTGGATCTCGATACTACGCAATATTGTATTTTATTGGATCTCTAGATCAATTTTTACCGCTTAAAACTTTTTATTTGGAGTTGCCCCGCAAATTATAAATTTTCAGCTCACACATTTTCAATAATCTATTGTTTAATTCCCAAATTAATTTTTTTTTGTCAGATTTTTAGGATTTATTAAATATAAAATTTGTCATGAAAATCATTGTTTTATGCAAATTTTTAGATGCAGCGAAAACGTAAATTTTATTATTTTAGAATTTGAGAAAAAGTTTTCCAATTAAAATTGCACAGAATAAAAACCATAGCGAAAAATCGTCATATACAGTAAACACTATCTGATTAAAAGCGGGATTTTACCGAATCAAAACGAAATAATCTGCAAATTTCTGTTAGAATATCGGGGATATTCCAATATCCGTTTTTATCAGATTAAAATTAAAATGTCAAATGGCCAATTGATTCAAAAAAAGTTTTATAGAAAATTTTAAAAAGTCAAAGGGCGTTCAATGTCGTTTTGTATATTTTCTAAATGTAAAACTTCCCTAATGTACATATTTGTATCATTATAATGTTGTAGCAGAACTAAGCATTTATTTTCCCTTATAATATAATAATATGTCTAAAGACGCAATAGTAAGCCATATTTAATCATATTTCTTTCAATAAACGGTTGGTTCATTCATCAGTGGAACTTATAATCTGGAGAGTAACCTGTTATTGGTCGATGTAAGGAGTGTGTATTGTTCCAGAACTTGTCTTACAACTAATAAATATGTAAGTCACATATTTTCCTGGAAACCTTGATTATTATCTACAGTCACGGACTGCTTGCGTCTTTATAGGTAGTTCGCCATCTTGCCGAGCCAAACGTTGGATTCTGACAAATTGAGTGGATGCCTAGCAAATCAAACAATTGACATGTAATTGGGATCATGGTTAGAAGGTAAAGTAGCAATTCTATTACTAAAGTTTTCGTTATGTTATCTACCACTAGCGTAGTTATAATTCGATAGTTTAGTACTTAGCATTTATTGTTACAACATAGGCATTTCGGTCACTCTTCTAGTAGTAGTGTTTTAAGAGGTAGGAAGTTTTATGGATTTCTGATAGTGTAAAATAAAAAATTTCTTGAGAGTAAACTTGTTATGTAGATGAACAGCAATCGGCAGAAGTACAGTTTCTTGTACTGTTAACAAAATGTTAATAAATGGTTATTATAGTATAAACTGGTAAACGTTACATTAGTGATAGAATTATGATAAAATTATCCTTTCTTCTCTTCTTTACGTTACGGAATATCGAGTCATTTTTTATAAATTATAAAAGAAATTAATATTTACTCTCTGGAGTGTTGAAAATATTGCCAGTTCATATATTATTAATTCAATCTTTTATGTTTTTCTTCGAGTCTATAGAATGCGTATACAACTCGATAGCTAGTTTTATTATTATATTTTATGAAAACATACATCTTAACTAAAATAAATCTGAGCATAAATTATAGAATTAATTTTAAAATTTTAAAATAATTTCTATATAAAGAAATTCGATTGTGTAATTGTATAGTATCATTTCTGATAACGGTAGGATATAATAAATTACCACCTACAGCCTCAGAATTTAAAGATTATTATAATATTTTTGATGCATATTTTTTTTTTATAAATCCAGTCGTTGCATTTACGTCACAGTGACGTAATATCCTCTATCTTATTTTTTTGTTCAGAGAAACGTGATGTTGGGAGTTGAAGATCGGAGGCTGAAATGCTTTTGGCTATTGACGTGGATTTGTATTGTGATAGGAACAATTGGTAAGTAATTTTTAATTATCAGAATTTAAAAAGTTTATGGTTAAAATTTTCTATGAAGAGGTCATTTTAAATAATATTGAGAGATGTAGAAAAATATTCCCCGGTTCTTCGAACCGAGGGGGAAAAAGTTGAAGGACAACAAGAAACGTCTGCCCACAGGACTCGAAAATCTCATTGTTATTCCTCTGATGAAAAACGCTGGTTTAGAGATATCTAAGGAATTTTATATTGTGTCTACCTGCGAATAAGCTGACCACCAAAATTGTTAATTAAAATAAGTATATAAATATCTTATAAAGTAATAAATAACGTCAAGTAACAATTTGTAAATCACAAAATTTTTACTGACTATATCCATCCCTATATAGTCTAGAATGAAATTAACTTCTGTTTGAAACTGGTTTCTTAAAATAATTTAAGTTTATAATCGAAATTTTATATATTTGTGGATTGATTCTGAGAACTTCATTTATCGTGTAAACATTTAAACAATTTAATAAAGCCGTTTAATATTTAAACATTTTTCTTATATCGATATCTCTACCGTTTTCAATAGTATCAGAGGATTTTCAACAGAAATGAGAAGAATATAATTAATTATATATAAGAAAAATTAAAGAAAACTTGACTGCATTTTCTTCTTCTTTCTTACAAGATTTTTTTTTATAACAAATTAATTTTTTAAAATAATCTTTGCTTAAACATATGAATGTATATAATTAGAGCCTTAATTTTTATCCGAAAAAAAAAATGAAAAATTTATCGCTCGAATTTGTGATTCTTAAAAGATATGAGAGAAGGAAAAAGTTTAATCACCATCTTTCAGAAGAAAATGACTAATGTTTCCTCCGACAGATTTTCCAAACTTAAGATGATTAGCCTTTATCTTATGTAGTTAATAAAGTGCGATAGAAGTTATTTTAGATAAATTATTACCAAAATAATTTTTGATAATGTTTCAAGCTTAAAATTGAATATTATCTACTTTTTTTTAAAGCAAATGGTAACTTTTGAAACAAAAAATTAAGACAATAAAATCTTCGTGTTAGATATACTGGAAGAAAGTTGTAAAAATAGAAAATAGCCTAACTACTTATGCATTCTAAGTAGGAGCTGGTTAAACGATTTTTGCTCTTTCTAAGTAGGAGCTGGTTAAACGATTTTTGCTTTTTTGCTCTAAGTAGGAGCTGGTTAAACGAAATGCTACTTACTCAGGTTTACTAACAAAATAACAAGGACATTGTGTCTGTTTTTATGAAAGTAGATGTATAATAAAAACATCTTTAAACTTAACTGAAGGTCGACATGTAAATTTTAATTATTGTATAAGGTTAAAAGTGAAGGTTATATAGAAACACTATATGGTATTTCATTAAAATTTTATTTAAAAATATTTAAAATTTTTTTTATTTTAATCATTAGAAAAGGTCATTTCAAAAATCAATATTCGGTTTTAATAGATAATAAAAAAGTGTTTGTGTCCTGCAAAGTTATAATTAACTTTTTTTTTTAAATATTCATGAATAGTATAATTATCCAGTCTTGACAGGTTTCGTTAAGAAACTGGTTGAGTTATTTATAATTTAAGTATATTATTTATCTCGGAAAACAAACTATGAATCTAGGAATTATTTCATAACATTGTAATGCTAATTTTACAATGTTTGATTTTTTATTTTTTAAGCTCAATCAAATTCTCAAGCTGAACAATGTACTACGAGTGATGGGAGACCGGGATTGTGTGTAGTAGTTAAATATTGTCGAGAAGCAGTGGCCAGTTTTCCTCATCAATTGCCAACTGTTTGCTATCAAAGAGGATCTCTTCCCTTTGCTTGCTGTCCCATTCCGGATGTTGAGCCGCCGAGTGATTCTCAAACTCGAAATTATGACGTGTCGGGAAGCAGGTATCTACCTACAGTAGAAATTCCCACGTTTAGACCCTCGACTGTTACATCTGTGTACAGAAGACATTCGTTAGATTCATCCAGAAGTGATACGGATTATTCGTCGTTGGAAACTTCTAAAAGAAATGTAAGAAATTCTTATCCCACAGGAATTGCTTTTGAAGAAGAGTTAGATAGAGATTATGAAATAAGCGATCCAGAATATAATGAAAGAGATAGCGGGACTTATTATGAATCGACAGAACCTCGCATTGAATCGTCCAGAACTAATAATAGGCATTATCCTACTAGACAACATACAACTTCAAGATCTACTACCAATTATCCCACTAGGCAATATACAACTACAAAATCAACTACCAATTATCCCACTAGGCGAAATACAAGATCAACTACTAATTATTCGACTAGACAGTACGAAAATACTAGGGCAACTACAACTTATCCAAGTAGACAATACGAGACTACTAAATCAACCACTACAGATTATTACCCAACGAGAGACTTCGAAGAGCCTAGTAGAGAATACGATAGGACACACAAATACCCTTCGAGATTACCCGATTACGACAATACTAGGGTGTTAACTAGGAGTTATTCGTCAGAAACAAATAAAAATACTGGCAACTACGCAACTAGAGAAGCTGAACATACCAGAAATTATCCAACAAGGGAGCCCGTTTTCGGAACTACGACGAGGCAAACTTATGATTCAAGAACTGTACCTTACATAGAATCTTCAAGAACAGCTTTTGTCAATACTTATACAACTAAAAGGGAAACAATCATAAAACCTACTAGGAGTTATTCAACCAGAGAACCAGAATATGTATCGACGGAGATCACTACAAAATATTACACCTCAAAACAATCTAAACCTTCTAGAAACGACAGGCCTGTAAATACAGATACGCATATAAGATCCTCGAGAACTAATTATCCGAGAGGAGAGCCATCTGTTGAAATAGCTAAAACATTTATAACTAGTTATCCAAAAGGAACGTCATCCATAGAAATAACGAAAACGTTCATAACTAATTTTCAGCGTTCGACTGGAGTTCCTCATATAGAAATATCTAAAACGGAAGTTAGGTATTATCCTCCTGACGATTATTCGGATCCTAAGGATACCATCGCTACAGATTCATATTTGCCTTCCAATGAAAAATATCCTTCCAGGAATGACGAGCGTCCTTTCAAAACAACAAAACCTTCTAAACATCATTTTTCAGTTCCTGTAATTTCTGAACAAGGTAAGGATTTTTCATTTATAAATTGAATGTTTAGCTAAGACAGTTATTAATACGAGTATATCTTCATTTCTGAAGGATGTGGCGAGCCCCTTCTGGAACTCTTTGTAGCAGGAGGAACCGAATCTAGACCAGGCGATTGGCCTTGGATGGTAAGAATTTTTATATCTACCACTTTTTAAGGACTATTTATTAATTTGTTAACAGAAAAATATTTTTCTAGGCAGCTGTTTATAGAAAATCTCCTCCTGGACGTCCAAATAAATTTATATGTGGTGGTGTTTTAATAAATCGTCGATATGTGTTAAGTGCAGCTCACTGTTACGTTTGGGGAAATAGGACTCTGTAAGTCTGTTCGAATGTTAAAATAGCATTTATTAAATGAAAATACAAAATACGGTATACATTTTTTGAGCTTTATGAAAGATTCATGCAAGTTTTCAGTTAAGCATACCCGAGTCTAGAGCTCGATTAGTGTTATTTACGCTTTTTAAGTTTATTTACTCAGTCCTGTTGATACACGAGTTAACACTTTATGAATTTTACAGAGATGCGGTTCACTTCTTGATCCGTCTAGGAGCTCACGATAGAGAAAACATGGGAGAAGATTTCGAAGTGGCTAAAGTAATCGTTCACGAAAAATACGTTTCGCGTTACCATACTTACGACTTAGCCGTCCTCGTCACTACATCAGATGTGCCATATAGCAAAATGGTTCAACCGGTTTGCCTTCCAGGACCTCAGATCGCCAATGAAGATTTGGTAGGAAGAAAAGCTACGGTTATCGGTTGGGGTGATTCCGCTTTTGGTGAGTAAAGTGTTGATTAATATAAAAATAATGATATTTCTTTGAATAATCTAGTTCGTTACCCTTTTGCATGAACATTTCTGAAAATTGCTTCCACACGCGGTTGATAGGGAAGTCCCTATTCTAATAATAGATTTCCTGTACATAATGAGATTTCGCAAGAAAACAACTACAAAAACAAACTTTTAAGTAACAAAAATGTTTCTTTAAATCGTTATTTTAAGTAATAGAATAAAATATTCTCTCATTTAGCATATAGTAAAGTACTTATTTAGTTATAATGTAGTAAACATAGATGGCTCTGGATATATTGTAAAAATTTTGAATATTATCTAGAGACACTCAACTGGGTATTGAAATTCGAATTTAAATCCAAATATGTAAAATCGAAGATGCCAACCTTGATATACTGAATTAAAAGATTAAATACGGTATTATAATGTTTCAGGAGCGGGATTTTCACAAGTATTAAACGAAGTTTCAATACCAATCGTATCAGGCAGAGATTGTTTCGCAGCTTACGAAAGATTACGTTCTTCTACCTTTCCTAGGGGTGAAATGGAACAGTATATCTGCGCTGGCTTTCCAGAAGGCGGAAAGGATGCCTGTCAAGTAAGTTCAGATTCATCGAAAAATATAGGTGACGCCATATTTGCCAGATTGATGATAAATTTAAACAATTTTCTAAATTTTAAGGGAGATTCCGGAGGACCTTTACTCATCAAGCAGAGAGACGGAAGATGGACGGTGATAGGAATAGTTTCTTTTGGTTTTCGATGCGCAGAAGCCGGTTTTCCCGGCGTGTACACCCGAGTTACGTACTATCTCTCCTGGATAGAGAGGATCATCAGCCATATTTAAAGTTTGCAATCGGATTTTACGCTCAAAGATTTTTTTAAAATATAATTTTATGTAAAATATAGCGAATTTATTATTAAAAAACTGATTTATTTATTTTTGTATATAAGAAAAATTTTATATTAAATAGGTCATGTATGATTAAAGATCATGGTAACCTTTAGGATTTATATATATTTAATACGTATACGATATCACACACGTGTTTTCTTGGTAATTGTCTTAGACAAATTAAAAATATTTAGAAAAAAATCCATAAACGAATATTTACGCCCGTTAATATCATTTTCTCTCGAAAAAACAGTAGAAATAAACGAATCCAGGTAAACAACGCATAAATTAATTTTGATATATAATTTTTCGATCTTCTTTTAAAGAAAATTAACCAGATAATTTGCGTGTAAATCATAATTATCTGGTTATACTGTAACTTATTACAGTAAAACTTCGATCTAACGTTTTCCAAGGGGACGGCGAAAAAAAACGTTAGATTGAGGAAAACGTTAGATCGA
>WUQG02451676.1:0-12883 GCA_011317285.2 Androctonus mauritanicus | reverse complement strand
TCAGACCTTTATTTCGTATAACGTTTTCGGACCTTGGACAGTCTCTCATCAGTACACAGGTACACCAGGATTCAGGTACATTAACTAAAGAATTATCAACCGTTGATAATTCTTTAGTTAATGTACCTAAAACCTGGTGTACCTGTGTACTGATGAGAGACTGTCCAAGGTCCGAAAACGTTATACGAAATAAAGGTCTGATGTCTAGTACATGCTAATTGTGCTGTTTTGTTATATTTTGATATATTGATATATTATAAGTCTAACAAATAAGCTACAACATTTTAAGAGCCCCTTGAAATGCATCTAATATTTTCTTTTTAGTTAAATATGAGGCTCCTTTTACTGTAAAATTCTAAGCTGAAGTTTGTCTAAATTATATATAAATTCGGCTTTGTATATAAGGTATTTAGGTTATAAATTGATATCAAATATTTTCAGAACATAAAACAATGAAAAAAGTTTATATGAGCACGTGTGCGAAAGAATTCTTTACTGAGCAATGAGTTATTTTATACTTCTGAAAGTGTTCATAGAAGTTGATATAAGTTTTGAAGCCTATGCTTAAAAACTTGTTTATAATTGTCCTTGGAATGTTTTAAATATATCAACTTGTATGTAATGAAAGCTTTCGGCCAACTTTATTATAGGGATAGTAACGGACTGACTACACCAAGAAAGTGGAAAATTGCACATGAATTAAATTGTATATGTTTGCTATTTTAAATTCTGATATCAAAGAATTAGTGTTATGTTGGTCTTTTAAATTTTTTCCACATTAAAATTTGGACCCTAGTCCACTCTTGTGCAGGAGTATTCTACGAACATTTACAGAAGTATAAAACTAATATTACTCAGTACGGAATGTTTTCGGACACTCGGACACATATTAATATAAGTTATTTATATGTTTCTCTTGATAAAAATAAAGTTATTTTATCAAGAAAAACATGTTCTGAAAATATTTGGCATCAATTTATGTACACATATTTATTATTGTTAATTATTATTAGAATGTCACTTCTGGAATACAAATTTCTGAATCCTCTAAATGCAATTTTATTAAATTCTCCAATTTTTTTTTTTTCTGAATTCATATTTCCAAATTGTAAATCTCTAAAAATAATTTATCGAAATTAAGTTATTTGAAAATCTACTCGATATTTCATAACATTTTATATTATAAAGAAAATTGCTAAATTCAGTTCTCAATTATAAACAACTGATTTCGTTATATGGTATGCGCACCAAATAAGGCCATGTTAAGGTTTAATTCGCTAATAAATGATTGTTGTTAGACTGATCTCTCTCAAATTAAGCATACATACAGATTAGTTCATGGGGAAAAATAAACAAAGTTTTAGCAGAAAATTTAGTTATTTGTTGTAAAAATTTTCTATTCTTTAAAAAAAGCCAAATTGGTCTAATTAGATCAAGGATTCCAAATAAGAACTAGCTCTCAGTTTTTGAATTTGGAACAAGTCAGAAATAATAAAGTAAACAAGCGAGTGAATGAAAATATTTTTATTTAAAGAAAATCAAAGAACACATTGAAACTACCTATTGACAAATGTTGTATGGATCTTTAAACAAAGTTTTTAAATAAATCTAAACTTAAGCATCGCTACATTTTGGGCGTTGACCTCCCCTTTTGACGCCATTAATTAGAATTTGAGAAAACACAAATAAGTACAAAATGTTAATGGAAATCATTTAATAAGACAAACGGTCCTAATAAAGCCAACTCTTGGCTTTAAAGAGCTACATACGTTTTCTTTTCTTACCTATAAAAATCATAACTGAAGTGCTATTATAAAATTCATTTTAGATTTTAAAAATAGATGAAATCTGCTTTCAGAATATAAACAACATATTATATTTTCATACAATATATACGGGATAATAAACAAAAATATAATTATGACGTGAAATTATCAGCATAATCAGATCTGGTCGGACAGTTTTCTTTCTCTCTGCGCTCACTGAGAACCAATAGTTGATATATTTTAACATGAGAGTATGCCAAACAAGGAAATGCAGTCTTCCAGTGGAATTATTCTCCAGTTCTTCAGAAACTATCAATTGGTTTTAATGAACTGTATGGTTTTATTTAGCGCAGGCACCTTATAAATATTATATCTATGTTTTTTTATGCTAATAGAAATTACATTATTTTTTACTTATATAAAAGTATAAGAAGAAACTAGCATTACATTTAAATATTGATTATAATGATCAACACAATATCGACTAAAATATATGTACTTTAACTTCAATATAGGTCAGAATACGTAATTTATGAACTGTAAGTAAAAAATTAAGTTTCAATTATAAAATTCAGAATTGTCGAAATAAAAAACATTGCGCATTTATTTTTAGAATTTTTAATTGAAATTTCAGTATTAATCTAATTCTAATCCATTAATATGTAGGCATATTTTATTATTTTTGGGTAAAGTATTCAAATTTAAATAAAATTTTCAATAGAATTATATTATCGTAAGCAACAGAGCGTTTCGTCATTTCTGTTATAAGACTATCACATATAGCTAAATATGTTCCATTTTTGAATCGATCCTTTGCTGAAAAATTATCTTCATATGTGGAACGAGATTCACTTGGAAAAACTATCAATTTTATTTTACGCTTCTGCAGTTGCCGGTAGTTGTCGAACAGTTCAAACTCGTTCAAATTTTTGATAGACTGTAATAGTTGTTTTCCTTCCGTTTCGAAATGCTCGAAATTTCTTCGAATTTCTTGCAAGTACTCTATTAAACTTTTAAAATGATCAGTAACTTCTTTCAATATGACTGCATTTTTTTGAAATAGTTTATTGACATTATTTATTCTTTCCAAAATATTGTACCACAATACACAAAGTATGCATGTTTCTAGTTCGCAAAGTTTGAACAAAATATTTGCTGCTTCACTTCTCGTGTCGCAATTCTGTTCCATGTCTTCTGCTAACATTTTTAAAAATTTAATTATTGATGTGTAGTTTAATTTTAAAGATTTAATTGCGTCAAATCGTGCAGACCATCTTGTATCGGAAAGAGATTTAATAAGAAAAGGTCGGTTTTTTCTAAATTATCTGTGTGTATTTGTTCCTTTAAAGAATTCCATCTATGTGTAGATCCGGACACAAAGTTAAATAATTTTTGAATAAGTCCAAAAAATGAAGTTGCTTCAACACAAATATTTGCTGCCGTTTGCCCTACAAGATTTAAAGAATGAGCGCTGCAGGGTATGTATTCGACCAGGTCGTTAATCTCTTTGATTTTACTTTGTACACCACTGTATTTTCCTGACATGTTTGCTGCATTGTCATAACTTTGAGAACGACAATTTTGTATATCAAGGTTGCAATTTTGGAGAAATTCTAATATTTCTTGAGATAATGCACTGCCTTTATGGCTTTTAATAGGTAAAAATTTAAGAAATCTTTCATGTACTTCATAGCTTTTAGGATTTACATATCTTAATATGAAACTTAGCTGATCGACATGTTGTAAGTCTGATGTGGAATCTACTATTATACCAAAGTATTTTGCTTCTTTAACATCTTTAAGAATTTTGCTAAGTACATACTCTCCCAATAATTGAATAAATTCGTCACAAATAGTTGATGACAAATAAGACATTTGCCCACGTTCTCAATTTGTAAATTTTTCAATGTGATTTGATAGAAACATATCATACTTTGATAATAATTCTAGCAAGCCCAAATAGTTACCGTTGAAAGGTAATCCAATCAGTTCATATTTTCCTCTAAACGCGAGTCCTCGCTCACAAAGAAAAAGTATTACATCAATTATTCGTCGTAATACTTGTTTCCAATATTCTGTTTGATCCTCCATTTTTTTATTAAAAAGTGTTTCCAAACCTTTCTTATTAGAACGCATAGACCAACTCACAACCGTGTTTGAATGAACCGCGCTATTTTCATGAATCGAAAGCCGAGACCCGGCATTTTTCCTATCCTTAAGTCCAACAATTAGTTGATCCGGAATAATGACTGTAGAAAATAATTTGCAGAATCCGCAATACAGCATTTTTGTTTTTGGTGAAAAAATTAGCCATGGACGATCAATTTCTTCACCATTCTGCATTTTTCATTTGAAAAAAGATTTTGAAATAAAACGTTGAACTCCACCATTTATTTGTAGCGTGGACTTAATCAGTTCTTTGTCATCGAAGTCAATATTTTGTGGAAAATAACCTTTTTGGACAAAATATTGAATGAGTTGTTCTTGTTCAAAATCATTCCACTCAGCAGGATCATTATTAGGCAAAACCCGAACACTCACGGAATGTGATGTACTTTCTTGTCCATCATTATCATTAAAAAGTGCAAATTGTTCTTTTTCTACAAAATTTTCAGCATTTGAATTTAAATCGTCAGATTTAGAAGTCGAAGGAACACTACTAGCATCATTTTCTTTTAATTGAAAAAATCCTAATTCTGCTAAAGCCGTTTGTCCTCTCGCCTCCCTTTTTTTCTTTTCTTGTTGTAATTTCCTTTTCTCTGCTCCACTTGGGTAATGCCGCTTCATGGTCAAATCTGAAGGGTAAAGTGAGTTTTTGGATTTCCAGGTTTATCAAAAACGTTTAGTAATAAAAAAATATTTATTTTAAAAACAAGACGTGGTGCATAGTAATTGTCACCTTTAGGTTAAATTTCGATACACAAATATGAGCCAATTTTATTTAAATTACTCGCATCATGTGTATTTAAGATATGTGTTATCATCAAAATCAAATTGTTGGTCCAATTATTATTAAAGTTACTGGCATTTGATGACAGGGATTTTTCTAGGAAAAATTCCCAGGTTTGAATTGAAAAAATGTTTTCTTGTATCTAAAAATTTAGTCTTTTGAAAAACGTGATCTATAGATCATAATTCAATTATTGATAATTTTGAATAATAGTTAAATAGTTAAATAATAAAATTATTTTTATTTCAGATCCCTGATAATGAAGTAAACTATTACAAAATAAATAGCACTTACATTTAATGTAAATTAATTTTTCTTAAAAACTCAATTAAAACTTCACTTCATTCACTTATACTTTTATCAAATACTAAATAAAAATAACAAGTCAGTCTCTAATTTACGTATACTGAAATAATAATATTAAAAAAATTAAATAATGGCGAGATGTTTTGAAACCTAAAACTTTCAAATTTATGTCAGGCGCTTTTGTCTTGCGTCTTTATATGATACCTGCAGTGGAACTATGAATGTTCAAGCGATCGCTTGCGTTTGGTCACTTGAAGCGACAAATGCGCCGCCATGTATTCATAGTTCTACTGCTGATAAGACAGCGCAATTTTTACAAAGTCTTCCTATACTGGAGTCAAAATAATACTTTATTTATTATTCGACTATTATTTTGAATATGAATAAACAATCTTGTTATTATTATGCCGAGTACTTACTATGATGAAACAATTATAGTTTATTTTTATTACGAATGTCTTTTATAATGAAAAATATAAAAACAGTTATTATATTATTTGAAAACATGAATCCACTATTTGAAAAAGGTTTAGCTTGGGGGCCCATAGGCACGTGCCTTTTTGCCTTAATGGATAATCCGCCACTGAGTACCAGTTTCGAACGTTCGGACGAAGGCGATGAGAGAATGTCGAAGAGAAGTTACCTTATGCGAAACAACAGAATGTAATCAAAACGACGGGAAAGCAACTCGTTCCATCTGGACGATCGACGGAGACGCGGAAACGGCAAAGCCGACGGAGATGATAGCGACAACAGTGTGACACGACGAATGGAGGATAGCGACGAAATATGGTGACGTGTGAACGAACATTTATGATTTTTGAACTTCTATTTGAATCAGATAATCGATGTTACTCCGGTAAAAGAATCCCAGGTATGTGGAAGGCTCGACTCACACTCTCTCGAATCTCGAATATTGCACTCTCTCGAATCATTGTAACAGGATTAGTTTAATTTCATATGGTAGTTTTAAACTGTGCAAATATGAAATTCTAATATATTTTGCCGATTATAATTACTGATTTTGTTTAAAATTCTCTGATCAGCTTCTCCATAGCATAATCGTTTCGGTAGATTTTCTTGACCGGAAATATTTTTTGTTTCCATATCTTGTTTCTCAAAGTGGACGATATCGCTCCTTGGGAGAGCGACTGGTTTATTAAATGGGGGGTCAACTAGCACGTAGGCGATAGAAGACATGATTCGCCATGCCTCCTACCTCCCGCTTGTTATTTGACATCCCCTTTACTGACCCAGTCGCTCTTCAGGGGCGATATCACCTACATTGAGACACACTGATCTATATCATAAGCTTTTTCAAATTTCCTTTATGAACATCCACAAAATAGAATGGGCACTAAACTATACCGTGAAAAATATATGAATATCCAAATATATAGGATATATTTTTAACGAAAAATTACATAATAATGAGCGATCATTTTTATATCAATAATTACTTGCATTTGTTATAATCTATTCACTATTAAATATAAAAATAACATCTGGCAGAAAAGGCACTTTTGATCCACTATTCAAATTTCCAAGGGACAATTGCCTCTGTTACCCTATAGAAATGCACCTTCGAATATTGCGACACATGGACATTTATGTATTAATAGTATTTTTATTCACAGTAAAATAATATAATTCATGAAATAAATTTAACAGAACCATTTCTTTATAATTTTTTCATGAAGTTGATCGTGTTCCATTCCTGAGAAGATTTGTGAAATTAGAGGCCCTATATCTTTTTGTAAATAAACGAAGCTGCTACTTAGTCTGCAGATTATTAAATGGGCAAATTTAGGTTCTACAATTAGCTCTATTGCTATAATATGGCATATATATATATGCCATATTACATCAATAGAGGATAGACTATTGACGATGTTCCCATCAACAATTGTTTTCCAAGAGATGCATATTTTAAATCGGTCCCTAGTCCAGAGAGAAGACCATAGATTTTTCAGATAGTCAATCCAAATAAAAACACAACAAATCGGACTAAATTTAAAATATCCCCTGAATTTCGGTTTCCATATTGAATGTATTATTTTGAATTTGAAAAACTATCATTAGATTCATAATCTATGACAGATTTCAAAAACCTCTACATATTGATTAGAATTTTTAATATTAGTCAAAATATAACTAATATTAAAAATTCAATCAAATTTAGAGGCTGTTACTAATACTGATGCCCTTTCGAATATAATTTTCGAACAAACGTGAAGGGATATTATTCTCCAAATAATATGTTTAAATGATCAAGAATTAATGATTTTAAAAGTTTCCATAATCAGAAAATAGGAAAATTAGCTTTCCTATTTTCTTCCCCTTCAGGATGGAAAGGTCGAAAAAATTCATCCTGTAAAAATCAAGAACACTTGCTTGATTTTAGCAATCTAGTAAAAAGATCCTTCTATAACATCACCAAATTTCGACTTTCTGATTAAGGAAAATACGCAAATTTCACCGGAAATCATAAATACATACAAACGTTGTTTGAAATTATTTTGTATATATACCATATACAGATTAAAGATTTGGAAATTTCCACATTTTCGTTTTCTTACATCGATCTGTTTTAGATAAATTGCTTTTTATAATTACTGTATTCGAATAAATATAATTTGTAATAGAATAAATGTTATTATATTAGCTTACCCGGAAACATAGAATAAAACATCATTTGAGTCTTATTATTGAATTTACCTGGAAGAATTAGTTGCTGACCTTCAGGAATAGAAATATCGGGAATTTCCAAATATTTTAATCTGCTTTGAGATACAGGAAAAACAACAATACTATCAATAACACCTAATAATATCTTCTAGCAGACAGTATTAGATATTATTATAGAATTGAATCTGTTATTCCTGTATCTTAGAAAATACGTTGATAATATAAATCTGCATAAAATGTACAGAAATTTTCTTATAATAAACTTTAAATTGACTTAAAATAATATTGTTACATATATATATATGTTTTATATATAATATGTAGTAAAGATTCATAGGGTCAATCTCTGAGAATCTTATACATTATTATATATTTTTATAATTAAGATATTTAGATATTATATTTAAATATATGACTACATTTATAAAATTTCATACCATCTTACACTCGAATACTACCATGTATTTTTGTTTGAACTGTTTACAGCAATTATAGTTAATGAGGAAAAATGGGCGAAAGACCTTGTGAAAACAAATATATTTTAGCAGGAAATGTCATGCGATATTATAATTATCCTTGTGACGCGATATTATAATTTACCTTGTAACGTGATTTCATAATTAAAGTTATCTATAAAATCATAATTACTTGGCAATAATACCGCAAAGATGGAAAATAAAAATTTTTAAATTAATAAATTATAATTTTGGTGGTTGTTGGGGAGATAGAGGTGAAAATATAGAGGCGTTTCTGGCGAACATCATAGGAAAAGGTAGTGTCTGGAAGGAGATAGGGTATACAGTAGCGAACGTTTTTAGTGAAAAAATAATAGTGAGAGAATAATTTTCTCAGCTGAAGTGAATATGGGTCAATACATGTTATCTTAATTTTTGTTAATAAATAATTAATAAATAAATAATTCAATAAATAAAAATAAATAATTTTTGTCACTATATTTCTAATCAACCTTGTTTCTAAACAACCTTCTTTCTAATGATCTGAAGGTTGTAATCAACTTTGAGATTATTAGAAAGAAAAATATGTTAAACATTTTTTGACAATATACTACAGACAATATACGAGACACCTTTTTTTAAAATTCAGATAAATAATTTGTTGATTACAAGAAATCAAACTGAATAGTAGAAAAAATTGTATTATATTTATTTGTTAATGTATTTCATTTTAGCGTGTGGGAAGAAAAACGAAAAATTGATACGTGTAATGAATAAAATGAAAACAGTTACACTCATTTCAATTTAGTACAGTAGTACTAAATATTATTTCGTGACAGATTCTATTATTCATTGTAAAGTACTTTTTTCCAAGTGTTGAAAATTTTTGTTGGAGAAAGTTTTTGTTCAAGTAAGTTATTATGCAAATTTCAATAAGTAAATTATTCGTTTTGTTAGGAAACTTTAAATACTTTTTGAAAAAGTATTAATTTCTGCTTTCGCTGTTTTTCAATTCATATGTTCGAGAAATGTTTTGGCAGATGACTTAAGATATAAATTAAAGTTTTCAAAATAGTTCATGCTGTAAAGATGCGAACTTCTGTTATTTAGTTGATGATCTATAATGTTTTATAGTTGGTTATCTTATAGTTAGAATATAACTTTTAACTCTTAAAGCAAAATTTATGGATTAAAATATAAATAACTTATATTTCCAATTTTAAATTATAATAAATATAAATTTATATACTTGAACTGCCCAATATATTTTTACCAAAATGATTATTATAGAATTTATTATGATCGAATTCTTTCGAAATTTCATTCCTATGTAAAAATAAAATAGTAGTAATCAAAATTTGGTAATTTTATGCTTTTGAAACAATATATTTTAACAATTTTCAGACAATAATATTACTATTTAATTTATGTTATGACGATACATTTTTATAGGAAGTCACACATCTGTTGTCCAAATTATATTGGAATTAATCTTACTGTGGATCAATTGAGACAATTTAATAAATACATTATATCTTATACAGTATATATAGGCTAAGAGTAAGAAGAAATATATCTTAAAATCATCTTACAGTAATACTAAATAAAACTATTTTAACTGAAATAAAATCATCAGAAAAAGAGGCTCGGTGACAATTGTGACGCAACGTAAATGTAGAACTACTACAAGCGTCACTACTTTTTGGCACCATGTTAGCAGATCTAGGTCATTGAATTTTTCTGCGAAGTATAGTTGTCTTAGTTCTGAACTTGTTTTACCAATGGGAAGTGATAAGCAAGTAAATTGAAATAAATAAATATGTTCTCTAAGGAGATATTGGAAATTATGTGAACCAACACCAACAAACATTTCTTATTGCCAATTATCGCCTCTGCTAAGCGTGTCTCTGTATTTGTATTTAGCCTGTATTTGCAAATCATCTATCATTAATATGTAGGGGGTTGCCATCGTTCTGGGTTCCGTAAAATAAAATTGCCATCAACACTAAAAATATATATATTGTGTAATCATAATTGATGTGAGAAAAAGATCTATATACATTTTATTTGTTATTGAGAACTCAGAGAAGATTTTTATGTCTTTAGAATAAAAATATACACACAAATAATAATAATTATCCTTAGTTGCTTCCGAACAATAAAATATTTCCTGCAAATGTTAAACAGTTTATTTCACTTTAATTTCGCTTTTGTTTTAAGCAGAATCTATCAATATCTTGAGTATTCTAAGAGAAAAACATAAATTCTCTAAATTTAATATCGCATTGGTTCGATGATCACAAATTCGTATTCATACTCATTTATTTACTCACAGCATACAACTTAGTAAAATAAGAGCCTTCCAATAAAATATCCAAATAACCCCGACAAAAAAATATATATAATATAAAATCAGTGTTGAGAAGAATAATTATTATAATTAATAGCGGGTCTTAATATGAATGAAATTTTATATTTGACAGTCCGAATTTAGGTATATATAAAAATCACAGCATCTTGCAAAAAATTGAGGCACATTATAATAAACATTACAGGATTCCTCAGGACATGTACGGGGATTCCATCTATTCCTCAAGGTGAATCAAACCTCAAGGTGATTTTATGCACGACATTTCATCATTTACGTGCTTAAAATTTACGCAGTTTTTTTCTATTTATTATTAATTGAAAAAACTTTTAGTAATAATAATAAAGCAAAATTATTAAAATAATTATATCTATTAATTAAATCATCATCCATAAATATCGAAAAACTTTTTTCTTGTATTTTCATTTTAATGATTGCGTAAACAGACAACTTTTAATCAAATGTGGAGTGTCAAATGTTTGCTTTAAAAATAAAATATATAGCATATATTTTTTTCTTTTTCAAAATCTACGTGTTTAAATTCAGAAAGAAATATTATCACGTGTTATTTTATGCAACGAATTTAATTCTTTCAACACCAAGGCCGCTTCACGAGAGGGTGTGATAAATCAACTATAAACGAAAACGGACGAACTTTTTGTATATATGCCACTGGTTCTTTGGTGAAAAAATTGAAGAAAAGTGAAGGGATATTCTCTTCAATTTTTTCACCAATGTGATATCAACCGACGGAAAAATTTTAGCTTTCCTATAAATGTTGTCAGAAAAACATCATGCCAATATGCTAACTTATTGGTTAAGGGAATGGATTCGAGATAAAGTTCGTATACCGAATGAAGTAGTAACTGATTTTTCCCTATCGCTTATACATGCTACATCAATAGCCTTTAATACGATATGTTTAGATAATATAATGATCTAACAGTTAGATATATACTTGCCTTTATGCGTTACAAAAACGTGCTGCATTACCAACAATATATCTAGGAGAGGTCCGGGCAAAGGGAAAAGCTTAATTTTCATGCATAATTTCAAACATAAAAATTATGTAAAGATAAACGTTTTATTGTTTATTTGTTACAGTACTTCCTGTTGTTTAATGCTAAACATTACTTGAGAATGAATCCAGTTTAGAGTAAGCAATACCTGCAGAGCAAAGAAATATTGTGCATTATTCTTTCCACTTTGCCTGGAGAACCCGGGCAAAGTGGATTTCCAACTAGGACAAAGTGAATAATACATGTAATCGGACTAATCATTATAAGATAAGAACCCAATCTCCTATATCTTGTATAAAATGAAAAATGTAATCAAAACATTCATTATAAAAATTTATTTTTGCTTTTACAAAATGAGAAAAAATAACAACGAAAACATTCATTACAAAAAGCAGGAACCATGTTCAGTTTATTTAATAAAAAAATAAAATTAATCAATACATTCGTCACAAAAGTAAGAACCATATCAGTGTAGCTTGTACACAATTCGTGACTCCATAGAGAAAACTGGATCCAGTCTTCTTGTGGTGGATCTGTATAGGACTCGTTGCACACTTGACAGAAATACGTGGGACAATCTTCGTCTAGAAATTTTCTCAGATTTCTCTTGCAGTTAGTTTTTCTCAGATTTCTCTTGTAGTTAGTTTTTCTCAGATTTCTCTTGCAGTTAGTATGCATATTTTGTTGTTATTTTATTTCTCATATTTTTTAGCCTGTTCCTGTCTCACTGGGGAGCTAGCCAACACTTCAGATCTTTGAAATTTCCTCCTAGGTTTGTTTGCAATAGGTTGGTCAACATTTGGGCAAGGACGGATATCTTTGGAGTAAATTTTGTATGCCTAGATTTAGTTTTATTTAGCCCTGATGTTGTAGGAGAAGAGGTTGATGGTGCAGGAATATCATGGCTTTAGGGAACAATTTCGGAAAGTAAAACTGATTCCTTAACACAACGATTAGAAGGAGTGGAAGTTTCACGGTGGATATAAGTATCATTACTCAGGGTTTAGTTTCTGATGATGTGCATTTAGATCTAGGGCTGGGAATAATATGCCTACTCACAGAAACATTAGGAGTTGAGGATTCTAGTCTCTTTGGCTGCTACAGAGTTCAAAGAGTCAACGGCAGCTTCTTTAATTGCTTTTGCCATTTATCTTGATCCGTTTTTCTATTATATTTATAAACCATCTGAAATAATAAGTGTTAGACAATACCCAATGCAAGTGTTGATAAACCTCAATTAAATACTTCTACTTACGTTATAATCATGACATATAGAAACAGATTTTTGGTCCAAAATCTCATTTCGTATCCCCCTTAACATGGCTTTCACA
>WUQG02451665.1:0-12885 GCA_011317285.2 Androctonus mauritanicus | reverse complement strand
CTATGAGAGTGATGTCTGGTCTGTTGTGATGTATGGTTTTGTCTGTTAAGATTGTTCTGTCATAGTACATCTTGTGTATTGAGTTTTCTAAGATATTGTGTCTGATATGTATTTGTAATATTGTGTGTGTGTTTGTGTGTTTTTGTTTGTTTGTTTGTTTGTTAATTTGTATATATAAATCACTTGCTTTTAATTCAACAGTTTATAAGCAACATAAGCACTACTAGCAAGTATCCTAGTATATTTATTAGTGTATAACATTTTTGAACCCTTAAACTAGTCCCTCTTCAGTATGTCTAGCGCTTTACATGAAGATTCGAATATGTTACAATTTTATAAGTTACTATTTTCAACATTCTTTAAACATTTAGGTTTTTAAATTTTAAAAATTTAAAATTTACATGATGGTTATTTGTGTTATGTGGTTGTTATTTATAGAGACATGTAGTGTTGTTTTCCAGTGTTGCATTATGTTCTGTAGGAATGTGATGTATGTAGTATTGATTTTATAAAGTTATAATGTCTGTATGAGCCATGAATGTGGTATGCTGTCAAATGCCTTCTTGTAATCTATATAAGCTGCTTGTGTCTGTGTTGTCCGTGTACTTGTTTTAGTATTGTTGTGTCAATGATCAGTTGCTCTTTGTACCACATGTGACTTCTACTGCAGCCTTTCTGTTGTTCTGTGAGAATCTTGTTTTCTTCGATGTGTGTGTATATTTTGTTGGTGATACGTGAGGTTAAAATTTTGTAGTGTCGGCAAACATGTAATTGGTCTGTACTGTGATGGGTTTCCAGTGTTTGTGCTCTTGGATTTCATGAAAGTGATGCCCTGTGTAAGAAAGGAAGGTGTGTCTTTTGGTTTGTGTATGGGGCGGATGTATGAGATGTTTGGCCAGTGAGTCATGAAGACAGGTAAAATGTTTGTACCAGAAATTCTGAATGCCATCTATACCAGGGGCTTTCCAGTTGAGTGTGCGTCTTATTGTGTTTGCGAGTTCTTCTGTGGTAATGTCAGTATAGCGCATTTCTTGTATGTTTAATGTGTGCGATCCAGTTGGCTCTCTGGTTGTATGTAACTGGCACTGCCCACAGGGGCAGACCAGAAGCTAGTGAGCGATTGTTGTGTTGGTATTTCTGTTTTGTGATTGTCTAGTGTGTTTAGTGTTTATGTTTCTGAAGAATGTCTTTTCGTTGTTTGTGAATAGTGTGTGGTCTTTTTTACGTGCTAAAGTGGTTTTGTATTGTTTCAGGCGTTGTGATTTTGCTGCGTTGTGATTTTCTGTTTTAGTGTGTTTATGTATTCTTTAATGTGTGTGTTTTGGTTTTCATGGAGTGTCTGTGCTTTTAGTTTTCTGAAAATCTTTCTAATAGATTTCAAAAATTTTGCTGATGTGTTGTTTTTTGTGTATTAAGTGAGTCTACCTAGTTCTGTTCTGATTTCGTTTATTTGTTTTTGGAGTCGTTTTTGCAAGGCAGGCTTTAAGTTGTGTTTGTGCCCAACTTATTTGGAAGTGTTTTAAGACTTATGTGTAGTGACAGTGACAACAGCTGCATAAATGAGTATGTGTATTTCTATGAGTGTTGTTTCTGCATTAATAAATTTTGGTAGAATGTTTGTGTTCATACAGTGAAGTGTATTGTTCGACTATTGTGAGTTGTGAAGTTTAGGAATGCGTGGACGTTGCGTGGGATCTGTACCTGTGAAGTTAGTTAATGTTTCCTGGAGTGTGTCAGTGAGTTTATTTATTAGGTCTGTGTCAGTGTTGTTAATGGGCAATGTGTTGTCATCAATGTATATTATTTCTGGTGTCTGTTCTACTTCTTGTTCTATTTGTGTATGAATCAATTTCATGTTGTGATATTTGTTGTGCTACCTGAGTTTTAATATTTTCTAATGTACTGTGTGATATGAGATTTCTGTGGATGATGGTTCTTCTTTGATCTGCTGTGCGTTATTCTGTAACTGTGATGTTTGGGTATCTGCTTGTGAATTTGTCATAGAGTTCTCTTCTGTATCCTCTAGTGTCGGTTTCTAATTTTGTAATTGTGTAATATGTACGCATGATGAATTCATTCATGTCTTTTGTCCATTTCATGCGTTGGCGTGGTTTCCTGCCTTGGTGGTCTTTGGCTGAGTTGCCTGGGAAACACTTTGGCTGGATAGGCTCTGGTGTGATGACCCGTTCCCTATTGTGGGTATGTGCATTGCAGTAGCCAGAGTTGGGTCAATGCTGCTTTCGCTACCAGTGGCCAAGGGAGACTCTAGTAAACTTTCCGAATGTGAACCTCTGCCTAACTCACAGACACGGACCTTGGTACCCGGGCGACGTCCGAACCGGTATGCTTTCGTTTTCTGGTTTGTACCATTGCATATTAACGAAACACCACCAAAGTGGGGACACCTGCTAGCATTTAGTTGAGCATAAGTGAATAGCCTTCTCGCCCTGGGTGACCCTACTAGAAATATAATTTCTGACATGTATCGCCCATTCCGCCCACGTACACCCCTCCGCCACTTTGAGGCAGCATAGCAGGATTCAGGAGGGATTATTATTATTATTATTATTATTATAACATGATGCTGATCTTTATTATTCAATACTTTGTTTAGTTCTCGTTTGTTCTTCTGATTTAAACATTTTCGTCTTCGATATAATCGAAATTCATATTAATTTTATTATTTTTCATTTATATAATATATCCAAATCATCATAAACTGAATAAAAATGCTTTTTAAAACCATACAGCTTTGTTTTGTTAATTATCTACGATAAGTTGTTATAAATGATAATGAATTGTTAATAAAAGAGTAAAGTAAACATTCATTTCCATAATTGATTAAATAATTTTTATCTAATTTCATTTTCAAAAAGAATTCAGTCATAATTTTATTAGAATTTATTTTTGTGTTTAATAGGAATAAAGTGGAAATAAAAGATTTACATGATTAAAAAAAAGTGAATTAACTTATATAATGAAAATCTTAATATAATGTTGCAAAATACGTCTAATACGTAATACTTTTAATGATACTGTATATAATAATTATTTTTTCATATAAAGCGTTTTGAATTTTGATAATTTATATGATGATAGAATTTTTTAATGCTTCAGTCCATGTTATCAAATGCCAAATAGTTATTATTACTTTTTTTAGAAACTTCTCCAGAAACTATATTGGGCTAATACAATGTAGTATATTAAAATTCAAGAATTAAAGTGTCTTCTTTGTAAAAGATAATGCAATTTTCACCACCAGGAAAAGTAAACAGTGTAAATTTTTTATAAGCTTAGAATAATTTAAAATCAGTTTAATTGTATTTATATGTTTCTGTTCCTATTAAAAAAATTATGTAGATATATCGGAAGGCTCAGATTTAAAATATACGTGAAATAATTTATTGGGTCTCGCACAGAATCTAATCAGAAATATAAACATATTTTTATTAGAAACAGGGCCATACCGAAGTGCGGCAAGAGAAGCATTTGCTTCAGGTTAAATCTGAAAGGGAAACATTAAATAATTGTCGATACTTTCGATTTTGTGTTTCCATTATTCTAATCTGTTTTTCATCATGCTTCTGAAAAACTAAAACCTTTATTGCACTCTGTACAGATCTATGCTCCAGCGTTACCTCGGTTGCTACCACGGTTGTCGCTCCTCTAGATAGACTTTTGTTGTATTTAGAATTACATCAAATTCTATTCTTTTTGCACAAATATAATTTAGATACACAATACTTCATGCATTGTAAGCGGGTTTAGCCCTGTGTACTACCACTGACGTAAGTTGTAGCCTTCCTCAATGAGATTTGTTTATCTTGGCAGATATTCTCTAAAGAAAGAAATTTCTGTTTGGCAAATATCGAACTCTAAGCGGGAGAAATGAAGGCTTTCGTTTTAATTGTTGGGTACTTCGAATTTTGACTAGGAAAAACTATAAATTCCGAACTTTGAATAAATGTTGGGCATTTCGAGTTCTGCGTAAGAAATACTAGAACGTCCGACAAGCGTTAGAACGTTCTCGTTTTGATAGGAAATTGTAGTATTTCCTGAATTCGGGTTTGTTCTGTAACATATATAATAAGAAATATTTTTTTTTTATTTTTAGGAAGAAATTTCTTATTTGCTAAAGGACCTCAAGAAAGAAGAAGGAAAACCTTGCGACATACGATATTATTTAAAACGAAGTGTTACTAATAATATAGCAATTCTGTTGTTTGGCCAACGATTTCACTACGACGATCACAGATCTCTCAAGTTGTTGGAAGCTCTTGAACTGTTTGACAGCAGTAACTTTTATGGGAATCTTGCAGTTTTTTTCCCCCTTTTGAAACCTTTTGTATATTTATTTGGAATTAATAAGAATTTTAAATGGGCAGAATTACTGGAAAACGTTATAAGGTAAGCCTAAATATTAAATTTTTGAATAATTTATTGTGCAATATATTTAAAATAGTGAAACACTGAATATAAAGGAAAGTAACAATAATAAATAGGCATTTCTTAAATGAGGTATCAGTAAAATTAAATATACATATACTATTTATTCAGTACTGTATTTATTAAAACTTAATTAAAATAATTGTAATAAATGTTATTAAGAATTTATAAAAATCATTATCGTTAGAACCATAAATGGTTTGAAAACGATAATGATTCTAACAATTATTAATCGATGATTAATGATCGAAAATATCGACTTCATTCCAAACAGTTTCCATATAGTTCTCATTCGTTTCATAAGTATAAATCGTTAATATAAAATATTCGAAAATGCATTTTCACTCTGAAAGATTATCGAATTCTTGACTTAAAAATCTATTTATAGAATAACGCATTATTGAAATATGAGAAAAGCAAATGAAAAAATATGTAATTCCAAAATTTTAATAAACTTGCATAATTCCTGTGTTTAAATTACTAAAGCATACATGTAGCCTATACATTGCAGAAGGAATATAATAGCTAAATTTTAAAAATATAAAATAAATGAGCATGAGAAAGAAATATTTTATATTATAAACTCAATTCCAAGCAATCTTTTTTTATATCGAAGATTTCAAATTAACGAATAATTTTATTCGTTGATCATTTATTGCCTGATAAAAGATGATTACACTAACAGAAAAATATACTTTTACTGGAATGAGCACATATGAATGTAGAGCAGAGATTTTCAATTAAGAGATATTACTCTCTTAAATTAAAAACTAAAATAGGTTCGTAAATGAAAATTATCCTATTTAATAGATGAATAGACTTTTCTTACTCAACTTTTGACAGCATGATTGAATATAATCTGCAAGCTTCTATAAGCTTATAGAAATTTTTTTATACTTTTAAAATCTATTACTAATTCTTAAAATTTCATTACAATTTCACAAATCATCATTTGAAAATATTTAAATAAATACAATAAATTCTCGTTAACTTGAAGTATTGTAGTTGGAATCGAAAAAATTAGACTTCTAATTATGCGACTTAATTTTACAATTTTTAAAAAGTATTAAAATTCCTTGTATTTTTTTTTAAATTCATAATATCTTTCTTCCTATATTGACCTTATAGTGTGAAAATTAACAATTACTATACTGTATTCCTATTTATAAAAGTACTTTTCTGAAATTTTTTAATGTTTTTCTGAAAATATTCCAAAATTACAAATCAAAGTTGATTGTAAAAAATCACTTTTTCTAGATCCATTGATTATAGATAATCACCAACGATTTCGGTAAAAGTGATAAAGTTATTTCAATTATTGAGAACTAATCACATTTACCGGTGATTATGCATAATCGCCGGTTGGTAGTGGTAAATAGGATAAATCGTACTTAGTTTATCAAATTTACCGGACATTATGCATAGTCGACAGTCTGATGGTAAATTTAATTAATAATGCATTCTCGTCGAGTAATGAAGTAGTTGGCCCCATTCATCTTCAGTTAGGTAATAAATTCGGTTATCAAGCGATCAAAGAAAATCAGATCTCACTCGGTTCAAGAAATCATCGCAAATGAAGATGCGGAGATCAGAGTTGATACCTGGACAAAGAAGTCAATAAAATTTGAACACCATAGGCCCGATACTTTTGTATATGACAAAAAATAAAGATTATTATATTTCTTATTGAGATCGAAATCACAAATCAAGATTTGTTAACAACAGTTGAAAATGAAAAAATGAGGAAATATGAATTAATGGCAAATGAACCGAACGTGATGTATAAGTGCCATGTAAAGATAATTCTGTATATGATGACTTGGGATGATATCGTAACGACTTACCACAATAATCATATGCCCTTGAACGTAGAAGCGTACATCCACACTCGTATCCTCAAGAAGATTCTGGAAAACATCTTTGAAAAGAGTCACGGATTTGGCCAGAAGAGGTGGAGGACGACGTTGAAAACGTACTGAAAAGGCTAATCGGGATAATCGAAGTTAAAAATTAATGAGTGATAAGAAGGTGTTGTAAAAGTAAACAACAGATCCCTATAATTAAGTTATTAATTAAAACAACGAAAGGTGAGAAATTTCATGTTTATCAAATTTATGAATTATATTTTGGAAATTAAGCAAAACCTGCTTTAAAATTAACATATTCAGTAATATTTATCAAATTCATTAGGTAATTATACATAATCGCCACTGAAAGTGGGAAATTTAGTGAAATTTATTAAACTTACCGAAATGATTGGTAATTATGCATAATCTCCAATTAGTCACTTTTATCATAACATATATATAGTTAAGTATTATTTAACATATATATATAGGCGGCCGGATGGCCGAGTGGTAACGCGTTGGTGTGCCATGCAGGAGGACCCATGTTCACATCCCGAGTCCGGCATCTCTTGAAAAGTTTTTTCGGGATTCTAAGCCCGGCCCGGCGACCCCCGTCCTTCACAATCCGGCCCCCCTCCACGGGTGTGGGTGCAGCTCGTGGTTGAAACTGGCCCCCTGGCCTCACCCCTTAGTAATCTCCTTGATTGGAAAAGGCTATTTAAAAAATTAATATATATATATATATACAGTTAGATACCATTTCAAAATATATAAGCAAATAAAAATCACAATCAATACAGTATTTGTTTGCTTTGGTAATTTCCTACGTTCAATTTTACATCTAGAATAACGGTTCCAACGTTTTTTCTATCGCGTACTCGTTCATTAGAGTTTCCATTTTGAGTAATGCTTCTTTTCATTGCCTCCTTTCGCACACATCATTCATAAAAGATTTTTTCAAATTTTTTAGGCTAGTTAAATATTCAAACGGCTCAAACTAACATAATGATATTTGTTGGTTTTATTTTTATATTTAAAAAATTATTTCAATTTTTTTGTTAATTCAACATTTGTTTTGTTTTGTTTTTTTTTTATTTTAACTCCTTTTTTGATATTTTCCACCATTACCAATATCATTTCCGCGTATTACCAAAATCTCCGCCGCGTACCCCTAGGCATATGTGTGCCACAGGTTGGGAACCGCTGATCTAGAATATTGATTCCTGGTTAACATAAAATAAAACAAAAAAATTAAATTTTTGAATTGTTACCAAATTTTCTAGTATTCTATATGCAAATCCGATAATTCCGTCAGAATATATTAGCTTTTATTGCATACCAATTGAGTGTTGAACGAAATGAAATTATCAAACAACAGAAGAGAACTATTTTTCGACCGACCAAAAAAACTATTGTATCGAATTGCATTAAATAATTATTTCGTGATTCCTCCAAACTGAAATATTCAAATCAAATTCTTTCATGCGATCTTCATTTTTGGGAGTGGATCAACGGGATAAATCATGGTAAGACAATGAAGTCTCTCTATTGTTATGAATAAATGCGACAAAGTGGATACTGAGAAACCACGAAATGCAATATATGATATTTACGTGCGTGATGAAATATTTTGCTTTTGTACTAACTCATTTTCTACTTCTTTATATATTTTTATGCCTACAAAATTATAAATTATTCCTAAATTATGATTTGATTACAGTTTTAATCAATAATTAAAAATAGTCTATTTTATCTGCTGATAATGAAATCTCTTCGATAAATTAAAAGATAACTAACAATAAAAATGTATCTTTATATTACATAATTCTTCAAATTTAATGTCGATTCTTGATTTTTCTGAAAAGTCTAAATTTAAGCGTATTCATTACTGTACACTTCTACTTTAAAACGATTATTCGTTGTATAATAAAATAAAACGAACTGTATGCTATTTATATGACCATAGTTTATATATTTATATATTACATTATGTAAATTACTATCTGAATAATCATTAAATTAAGAATAAAAATTATCTCGATTTTATTTAAGTATCTTATTGGCGTCGGTTATGGCAACTTCCTTCTAGCGGTGAATCTATAGGATATGAGATATCACATTTTGCACTTAGAAATTATGTCGAGATATTTTAGTTATTTGCCAATAGATTCTATATATTTACGATATACAAGAAAAAATTAATACCATTCAATAACAATAATAATCGAATTATTTTTATTTTGAAAGACAAAGACTATATTCTTGATTGATAATATGATTGATTATTATTAATTACCAATAGATATCACTTCCGATCGCTAAACTCTAAAAATTCATTTAGCTATTACTTGGGTAAGCTCTGTCTCTGTGTATAAAATCTGGTCTACATATTCCATCATTCATAGGGTCTCTCCATTGTTTTCTAATTCTTTGGGATAAATATAGTCCAGTGTTTGAAATATATATTCAGATTCCGATATTGATCGATTATCATGCACAACTTAGCCCTCTAGCAGACATTTAGAATAATATCAACATCTTCAGATATTTTACAAATTTTCTTTAACAGCCAGTTTGTTATTTTACCACTATTTTTCATTGGATCTTCAGATATCTTTCCAACCAATAAAATTTATCACAAAATAATTTCAAAAAATGCAAAGTTTACGCCGCTTTTGGACAAGAATGCAATCTCGAATTAAAATTAATCCCTGTTTCGTCTTATTTACTATATCGATAATTAAAGATTTAAAAATTAAAGAATACTTTGAGTTAGGGATTGTGGTTTACTTTGAATTAAGGAGTATTTTTGAATTACAGATTTTATTGTATTTTACAAATCTAACAGATTTTAAATAAATTATACTAAAATACAGTATATTTTTTTATTTTAGTAAAGAAGTGAAAGAACATAAAGAACAATTAGATGAAAATCTTATAAGAGATTACCTCGATGCATATTTATTGGAAATAAGAAAAGAAAATTCTTTACATTCTGGTTTGTTGTTTGTTTTCCTTATTTCAAAATTATGCAATTTCGTGAATACCTAAATGAACAAATTTCGCAAGGTTGATCCATGCATTTATGATGCATCAATTTTTTTTTTTTTTTTAAATATTTATGATGATGATGTATAAAGTTAATACTTTTATACAGTAATGACATTGTAAAGTAACAATATCTGTTACTTAAATGTGATGTCGTCATTTTCAGGCTTTGTGATAAATGATATAAAAAATAGCATCATCTGTTGTTGTTGTTGCATCATAATGTCATCAATTTAACATATGGTAAAATAACCTTGCGATTTTGTTCGTTTGTTAGACTCTTCAAACACAGAGTCCCTAGTTAGATAGTATAGCGCAATCTGATGTAAGGACCGCGCAACGAGGTTAACACGGGGTCAGAATTTGACCGAAGTTAAACTTAGATTGAATTTCGAATATTGGCGCGTAAATAAGCGGCACTGGGATCCAGGGAAGAAAGACTGACACAAACTTAATATAACAAGCAAGAAATTTATTTAAAATAAAGAAATAGATAAAATTCTACAGTTATTGAGAATTAAGATAATCTATAAGCACATTATAGATTGACAATTCAAGATAGGAGCAAAGAGTTTGAACAAATGAAAGAGATCGAAAATGGCCCAAATATATCTAGTATAATAATATCTGGGAGATAGACTCGTAGTATATTGACGGATAAGTTGAACTTCTTCAACTCACTTGTCAGTATTAAATATATCAATCAAAAATGTGTGTCCTTCTTTCTCTTCCCAATTGGCTTGTATTCCTTTGATAGCTGATCGGTTCCTTTTTATTGTGGAAGTAGTTTTCTCTGCTGCACCTGCCACATCTTAACATAGCATTTATCAGCTCTTCGTTTTCCTGTGTCGGCTAAGTTTATTGTTTCTTCTTGGTTCTAGGTTTATATTATCTCTTCTTTGTTCCATTACTTTCTACATATTTGTTACGTCTGCTACGTCTACGTCGGTCGCTCGAGCATGGATGACGCGACGGGAACACGGCGCGCTGACCAAGAGCATCGCACTTCTTGTCCGAGTCTACAACTGGGAACAACTTGCTAAAGGAACCAAAACCTTTAATATTTTTGTGTCAGTGAATAACGTGCTATGTGAATCCCAGCGATGATTCACCGTGATTCACATTCGGCGAGGAACAGGAGGATGAAAAGAAGTTCCTTGTCGATGTTATTCCGTTTGTTGAAAGTTTTACGTGTCTATTTCCTTTCGATAAAATGATGCCAAATGTGGCAAAAATTAATTATTCTTTTGAATGAATTTTAACATAAATTCGTTCATATCTTGAATATTTGGTTTACAAATGTTATGGCAGTGGGAAAGTCTCTAAGCCCTACATTGACCTGCAGCCACTTTAATATCCCCTTGTCCGATCGATCGCCATACGGAAACTATAGAATTTTCGCAAAAAGTACTTACTATATTTTTTTTTTCTAATTTATAAATACAGCAGTTGCTTATCTGGCAAACGACGATCGTATTTGGAAAAGTCTCTCATGAACTCCCTATAAAAGGATATAAAAATGACCGATCTGGGGGCATCTAGTAGCACAAAGAATTGCGCTTCTCTCTTTATCTAGGGACTCTAACGGGAAGGTTTAAGATAAAATAATATTTTGGAATGAAAATATAAATGGATATGTTTGTCTATATTTAAACGATATTGTTATAAAAATATTTCAGGATTTTATACAGTATCACAGTTAAGTAACAAAAATCTGAAAGACTTTTGCGTTGTTGTTGCGTTATGCGAATGTCGCCTTTGAAATTGTGTTACGAATTATGCAGCTCTGTCGAGATCATTACGGCAGATAATAATCACGTTTGGCATTCCCTATAAGATAGATACGGTAGAAAAAATCTCAAGGGAATCTATATTTTCTAAGATGTATGGCTGTCGTAAACACGCTGTCATCGTCTTTTATCACTGATAGATAAATATATCTAACATTAAATCTTGTTTATAATAATTATATTTGATCATACATAAATATATATTAGTTATTTAATATGGTCATTATATAATATATAATGTACTGTAGGCTCTTTCTTATCCGGAATTTTTGACCGGGTTAATCTGTAATGGAGAAATAGGGATTAATTATCGATGTTTTATTTTTCAAAGACTATCTGAAAAGCTTTTTTAATCGCACGAATTAATTTTTTTATTATATCTTAAATAATTGGCGATAAAAATCAAAATAAATTTAAAATTACAAATATTGCAATAATTCCTTCCTGCAAATAAATTTATAGAAAATTTGGATATATGAATGTATTCAATTTATTTATTTATTATTTATTATATGAGTATTGTCCATATTTATGATTTTTTGAGTATCTGAGGATTATCCCTGGTAAGTCATTTCCCGACTATCCTGATTGAGAAGATAGTGCATATATGCTCAATAATATGAGCGATTAATGAAAATTCCCAGTCCTAACCGCTGCGTGTATAAAATTCAACTTTGGCACGAAGATTGTACTGTATTTAGGTCACATCCAAATCAAAACATTCAAAATCCAAAAATATTTTAAAAGTTGAAAATTAAAAAATGATATTCTTGTCGATAGATGCCGATATCCTTTAGCAGTTCGATTATTTAAAAAATAAACGTTCATTATTAATAACTACGAAAGCGCTAACAGCAGTATAGAAATAATATACTTTAATACCAACGGTTTCGGCATTCGCTCTCAACAAATATACAAAGAAACCCGAACATAACATTTTAAATTGCAAACCGTTCCATTATATTCGTTGTTATGGTGACAATATTAGTTAAATAAGGATTATAATGACAATAATTAATTAAATATTATGATATATATGTTACGCCTAAATGGCGCTTTATGTTAGGGTCACCTAAGTCACTATTTTGAAGTGCTTTTGAATTGTTTGAACTATTCTGCAAATGTTCCGCATCGCTTTTTGCCCTCTCATGAACCAAATTGCGCATGAAGAATTCCCACAATCCCCTTGGGTAACATAGTCTACCTATGATCGAAATCATCCCAGGAGAAGAGCATTTTGGGCCACAGCGAAAATGCCTTCATTTAAATTTTTCAGAGTCACGTTCGAATTCGAGATGACGTCATAGTTGCACGAATGAGGTGTTATAGTGATGTAACAATGGGTGATGTCAAAAAACATCACTGTTTCGATGTCACATTGCCATGATGATGACCTCACTGTGATACGCTATGCTGGCTAAATCAATGTTAAGCTGGCAGCGTTAAGATTGGATACAAAAAGCCAATGGATTCCAAATGCTATAATAAATTAATGATATGATAAAATAATATTTCTGCATGATTCATTGTCGATCTAATATCTATAAAGTTTATAATTGCTTTTTCTATCATATTATCTGAAACACCAAATTTATCCCCATTGTTCACTTATGAAGACGTATGATTCGTATTGCTGGTAACATCCCAAAACAGAAAATACATAGTAGTCATACAATAAATATTAAAATTCTTCTTGAATTGCTTGCATCAATCACATAAATATTTATTTTATAATTATTTTTGCTGTTTTATTA
>WUQG02451654.1:0-12886 GCA_011317285.2 Androctonus mauritanicus | reverse complement strand
TTATGGCATACTTGACTCCACATCCAAAGGATCTACTAAGTATCTGCCATCAGGAGTAGTCTTCAGCACGGACATTATGTCTCTTAACCAAAAACAACATTGGACCAACTCTGGGCAATCTACACACAATCAGGATAAAGCATTAGTATCACCCATATTAGCATCTCTATGATATATAATCTCAAAGCCAAAACTTCTCATGTATAATTGCCATCTTGCCAGACAATCTCAAAGTTCCCCACAAGTTAAAAATTGAGTTAGTGCCTGATGATCTATTAGAATAGTGAATTTTTTTTCCTTTAGGTAGGTACAAAAATGTTTGATGGCCTTTACAATCACGAGACATTCCTTTTCTGTAACTGAGTAGTTGTATTCAGATCTAGAAAAAGTGTATGATTGATAGCTAATGACTTTTAACTGTTGAAGTTTTAGTTTAGATGTGTCTCTTTGATATAGAATTGAACCAGAGCCATAGTATGAAGCATTTGTTGCCAGTTCATATGGAAATAAATCATTGGGTACAGTGAGAATAGGTTCAGATCCAATATGTTCCACTAATTTATCAAAACTTTGTTGACAGTCTTGAGACCATATGAAAAGACATCTTTCTTCTTCAGTGACTCTTAACAGATGAGATATTTTCACATAGTCTTGGATAAAAGCTCTGAAGTGATTTGTAAGACAAAGAAAACACTAAAAATTTCAAGGCAATAGGTTTTTTAATATTATGCACTTTTTTAATCACTTTTCTCTTCATTCTTTTAGTTTCTCCATCAATTACTCTACCAAGTAATTTCACTTGGGGAACACAAAACTCATATTTTTTATAGTTGATATTTAATCCTTTTTCACTAAGAATTCAAAGAACTTTCAAAGTTAACTCTTTACATTCATCATAGGATTTTCCTCCAATGCAGATATCATTGATATAGACAACCACATAACATCACTATTGCAATGGTTCACTTTTGGCATGAACTATTTCAATGGTTCATGTCAAAAGTCCTTAGTGATGCAATAGACAACCACTATTGCATCACTAAGGACTTTTGACATGAACCATTGAAAAACACTAGGGCTGTTTTCCCATCCCTGAGGTAAGCAATTGTATTCATAATGATCATCTGGGATCACAAAAGCAGTAAACCTTCTAGTTTGTGGAGTTAACTCAACTTGCCAGAATCCATCTTTCTAGTCTATTTTTGTAAACACTTTATAACCTCCAAATTCATCTACTATATTATAAATATGGGAAAATGGAAACAGGTCAAGAGTTGTTTCCTGATTGATCGTTTGATAATCATGAACTAGTTTAAAATCATTATGACCTTTAGGAATTACAATGGAAGGAGTTGCATACTCAGATGAGGATTCACTAGTAACTCCATCTTTTAGTATATCATTTATTTTTATTCTAAGCCAACTTTGCTTATGTGCAGATAAGTTAATACAGAAATGACCATGTAATCTATGATGATCTTTTAATTTAAAATCAATGCATATATGGGAGTCCTAGACATATTCTGTTTTAAAATTTCTGGAAAAATAGTTTTTAGGTGATCCAAGGACCAAAAGATCTTTTGATCAGCAATAAAACAAGAATGCAAATTTATTCCCAGACCATCTAAGACATATAGTTCATCGACCTCTAGATATTTAATAATCTTGAGGTTCCTAAGTGTTTTCCATCTGAGAATGAAATCATAAGGTATATTTTTAATCACCATTACTTTGGTTTCATATATTTTATTTTTTGTTAATGTTAAATTTGCATATCTATTTAAATGTATTTCTCCTGTAATACCTTTTATTTTAGTAGTAGGCATCTCTTTCAACTTAAGGTTCAGCTTCTGTGCTGCTTTTAAATTTATTAGTCGAAAGATGAATCTGTATCTAGTAAGTCTATGAGTTCTGTATGATCAACTCTAATTTTTACAGTAGGCAAAGAAAAGGAGAAGGAGGCAGACAAATAAATTGACTTAATTTTAGTGTATCAAACTCATTAGCAACAAAAGACTCTTGGCTAATCATCATCATCTCAGCAATCATCCCACCATTCTTAGATAGATAAGGATGTCTGGAAATGGCCATCTTTACATCTTCCCTATTCTTCATATTAGCAGGATTAAGTAAGTGGTATAGTTGGTTAGGAATTCCTGGGATCATCATTGTAATAAAATGAGGCAAGGGAAGGCCTGGAAAACCATGATCAACTAATTGCTGTTTTTATAAAATAATTATTCCAAGTACCTCCCTGATATTCCCATCGCATTGCAAGCTTAGCTTCTTTGATTCAGTTGATTTTAAATTTTTTTAGAAAGAAATCTTTCCACTGGGTTCAAATAAAATCATCATTTAACAGTAACTGACTATTAAACCATCAAATGCCATTCTGGCTTAAGTGTGATCTTAGCATGATTATTTTTTCATCATCGTTTACCACACCATTGATCAGACAAACTTTTTCAAAATATTTAAGTCAGGACTCTGGGTCTTGCTTGTCATCAAATGAATCAATCTTCATCTTTTTCTGAGTGATCACTTTTACATTTGAAGAGCTAGATGAAGCTAATTCAACCGGCATGGCCAAGATGTGGACATAATTGAATATTTGATCTTCATTTAAAGTAATAGTTCTCCTACATACCATTTTATCACAAGCCTGCTTGACTTCACTAGAATTGCTAATGTCTTCGTGGTGGTCCAGTACTTAGAATTTTGGGCTAATATCATATGTCTTATCTCCAGTCTGGCATTCGATAACTTTGAAATCAGGATCTTTTGTAATCATAAACTTAGTTAAAACTGTCAACTGTGCCATTTTAATGTTTATATATATTGTAGTTTTAATATAAGACAGATTAGAAACTTCTGGATGCAATGGCTTTCCCTGTATCTTCCTTTCTGCCCAAATTTTTCATGCGCAAACCCTCTTTAACTGTCCCTCCCTTGTTTATTTTCTAGCATCCCCTCAAGTTAGCAATCGAGGCACGAGCTGGTTCTTACAACATATAAAAACATAGTGACTACATTTTAATTAGCACCATTATTGCCAGATTGTTGATATTGTCCATCTTACATAGGGATTATTGTAAATTGGAGATTCATTTCTGAGACCTACAACTCTAGTTTTTCAGGAGAGGTCCAGAACTGTCTTGTTAATTAAAACTAATCTAATTAAATTAACCTAATAATTATCTAAAACACATGGACATATGATTAATGATGAAATTAGGGGGAAAATGTATGAAAATATGTTGTGCAGCATGCATTTTTCTCATATCTCTATGTTATAGCTTTATCCACTCTGATCAGTAGATTTTTCTAAGTCAGGGAATCACTTAAGTATGGATATATGTAAGTCAGAAACTGTTTATATAATAATACATACTATAATGCAGTAGTTTATGATAGTTATTATCTGTTTAACCTATTTCCTTTCATTTGATTTTGAATTTCTGAGTATTAATTGCCAAGCAATTTTTAAATTTAAGCTCAATATGTCAATAAACTTGCACTTATTATAGCTTTATTATTTAGAAATTATAAATTTTCATTATAGTCTTAAATTTTTATCTTTTTCCAATAATGACATAAATTGCATAAATTTCAATACTTAACCCACTCTTTATAAATCTTTTTTGTCAATGAAAATCAAGGTTTGGATATTTTCAATACATATGTATTGTACTTACATAATATTTTTTTTACTTCTTTTTAACATTATATTCAGAAGTATGCTGAATTAGTAAGGTGGTTTATCTAATTTTGCATACCTTGCAATATAAATTTATCAAATCTTTAGGAAAATAGAAATATTTTAAATAAATAAATTACAAACAGAAATAATAATAATAAACATACATCATGTTATTTACATAACTGATAAATAATTTTCTGTAAAAATATCATCATTTTGTTAAATTTTTGCAAAAGCATCTTTTATAAATCTTTATAATGTTGATTTTTTCCATCATTATTGTGTTTAAAATAAATTTAATTAAACTGAAAAAATATTTTTAAATCTTAGTTTTTAGGAAAAAATAAATCATATATTTAAATAATTTATTTAATCTATGTTTAAATGTATAAATTGTATTTTCTTAGCTGCTGTTTTGGCTGCTGCAGCTGCTGTGATGCAACCTATGAATCAACCATCCACATCCATACCGTCTATTCCTGCCACAACGTGGGCTTTACAGTCTTCACAGATGCCTTTAAATGTTCCATCTATTCATCCATCATCACTACATTCTCAATTTGATTTACCCAGTGATGAAGTGGAAAGTGAAAGTTCTCATGATTCTTCAGAACAGTTTAGTGGAGGTGATTTAATGAGTATTGATTTTGATGAGGCAAAAGATGATATTAAACAAGAGACTTAAAAGTTTATAAAGAAAATTTATATATAAATAAATATAAATATATATATATAGATATATAAATATATACATATATTATACATATATTTGTAAATGTGTGTCAGTGTGTGAATGTAGTGTGTATATATAAATGTGTTTAGACAGTTAGGTCATATTAATATTTTTTATCAATGAGATTAATAGATTGGAGACAGATAAAATATTTTAGCTATATTTTCACAAAATATCAGATATTTTTGTCTATAAAGATGCTATTGTTTGAAAAATAGGTACTATTTTTATCAACTATAAAAACTTTTTCATACATTGTCAATTACATACAATGTTAAAAAAAAATAAGATGTTAAGACATCTTACTTGTACAGCTATTTTTTGTAGTTTTATATAAAATTTTAAAAGTTTGTTATTTTGACAAAAAAATCATCCAATTTATATTTATACATCTTAAATAAATATTAAAATTATTTTCTACAATTATATTTTTAGATACTAAATAGCACATTTTATAATAATTAAAAAATAATAATTACTACATCTGAAATGATATATATTTATATAAAAATATATATATTCTCAAAAAATCAAAATTTTCTATATAGTTATTAATGATGAGTTTTTATTTAAATTTTTGTATAAATTATGAAATACAAAATTTAACAAATTTATACAAGCATTCCTTGAAATATAATAGAGGAATTTTTGAAAACTTTCTGTTTGGAACTCTGTTTCATAATGATTGTATTCATATCTAATAATTAGTAATTTACAAGTGCTAATATTTTTTATTAGTAATTATAATTATTTAAGAATGTAATTTCAACTTTTTAAAAATATAAGAAGTCCTTTAATTAACAAACATAATTTATTTTGTAAATTTTGTTTGCAACTAAAAACTAGTTAGGAGATATTTAAAGCAAGATCCCACCATTTTGAAATATTACTTTAACATATTAAATAACTGTGTACACTATTTAGCACATTGAATTATATTTTAGCAATATAAATATATATATCACTATAATGTTTTAAAACTGTCAAAATTTTTGAAATTTTTTGAAATCTAAATGTGAAATCTATATGTATATGTAATTTGAGGCGTACCAATATACAATTAAAATACATTCTTCTAAAAGAATATTTAACCTGTTCCATGCTAATGATGACATGCTAAACAAGGTCAATTATTGCCAGTGGCGATTATCAGCATATGCCACCCATGACAGGAACTAACAATAGAATTTTAAAACTGCAATTTGGCCTATCCTAATTGCTTTATTGAAGTCATATTTAGAATTTTTAAAAAAGGTGTATAATTAGTCTTTGATGATGTTTCCTAAATTTTTCCTAGCCAAAATTTATAATTTTAAAAACATTTTTATTAAGATTTGTATGTCTGAATATTTTTTGGAAAATTATCTTTTCTCTTCCCTTCCTTCTCTATATTTTAAGATTGTTGTATTCATGTTGATTATATGCTGAAATAAAATTAATTATTGAAATTTTTTGCAAGATGAACTATAAAATCTTAAAATTTAAAAAAATATTCTAGATAATACCAAAATATTGCTTAATTCTATTAAAATAGGAATATTATTTATTATGCATTGAGTTTTAAATCATTTTCTCTGTATTTTTCCAAAAAATGGAGGGAAAAAAACAAATTTAAACAATCATCTGCCATTTAAATGTGCATGGCATATTAATCATTTTAATGCAGCTACTTGCTTTGGGGAAATTGCGATCATACCTGTTTTACTCTGCAGCATGTAATGTTAGATGGATTGATATAATAAACTATATGGAATCCAATTAGAGCAAAGTAGAGAATATTATAGCTCTTTATGTATGAGAGTAGACTATTTTTATTTGTTAGGGTTTTATATCAAAAACCCTAATAAATAAAAATAGTCTACTCTCTTTGTTTAAATTTGAAAATTTTTCAAAAAACTCAAACAAAATTAATTTAAATGAAGAAAAAATAAGTCAGTAAATATATATATTATTAATTAACATTCAATTTTAACAATATTTTGATAAATTTATATCTTTTTTGAGTTAATTATATGACATTATTTCATTTCTATTTATTAATCAAAATTTGCATAATATGTTTTTTTTTCAGAATATAGTCCAATTTTTTTCATTCATGACTTCATTTATTTACAAGTTGTGCCAATATCTAAAAGTAATAATTATTTGGTTGGATAGTTAATTCTTCATATAAAATTCTTTATATTGTATTTTCTTTAATTTCATAAATGGAACAAAAAATTATAGAAAAGAGAAATTCAAAAAATTGTTTGTATTGTTGAAATGAGAGCAAAAATTGTAACAAATTGTAAAAATTTCAAAAGATTTCAATGAAAATTAAGCACAATATAACAATTTTAATTTTTGCATATTAATTAGACTTAATTATACAAATAGCTGGCTTATAAATTTGTATTTTTTTTATTGTCAACATGGAAAGGGTTATAAAACATATTGAAAATTCATCTTCACTTCATATTACTTTATCATTTGAGAATTAAAATTTATACACAGATAGTTCTTGACTTACAACTGCTTTGACTTACGATAATTCATACTTACAACAGTGATGTAATCAGTAAATTCTGTGATTGATCAATGCACCAATGAATTGATTCAATGAATTAGTCCTGCACTGAATGCTATGATATATGCAAAGCTTCTGTTTTTGTATCTGGTTCTTCTAGTTTTATGTTCTTTATGCTTATTAAGATATGTATAATATTCTAGTAAACTTTATGAAAAAGTTATAAATTTTGGGAATTTCTGACTTCCAGTAGTGGGGTTTAAACCGAATTCTTTGGTAAGTCAGTAACTATCTTTATATATATTTATCTTACATTATTTAATGGTGATTCAAAGGCTTAATATAATTTCTCAAATTATTGTAATTTTAAATAAGTGCAGTAAACAAAAAGTAGTTATGAAAAATACAATTTGAATGAGAAAGATATATTAAATAAGCCTGAACATCTCAAATTTTATCATTACATAGTAGATTCTCTATTTATATGGATTTTCCAAAACAAATCAAATAAGTAAAAAATTTTATGAACATTTAAATTTGATATAAATGAATATTTGCATTGATAAACAGAATAGCTAATTAAAAAATAATGAATATAGATAGGAAAATTTAAGTCTATAAGTAATATTTTTCAAAATTAAATTAATAAATTTTTGATTTATATTTTATAGATATCCTATACAAAATAAAAGTTTTACATATATGTGTATCTATGAAACAATGCAAATTTCTTGAAAATGTTTTAAAATCAATTTTAAGTGGAGGATTTCCATTAATAGCATTTTTGAAAAGCCAAAATTTATTTTACTTTAAAAGCAAATAAGAATTTTTCAACTGTTTAAAAATATTTACTTCTCTGAAAATAGTGCAAATTGAGGATGTGTTATATCTGAAACATAACTCCTCACAGATCATTAGAAAAATATTTCAAGGAATACATGTATAAATTTTTAATTTTACAAAATAAATTTTCATTATTTATTTAATGAATTTATTTATGATTTTAATATAAAAAATAAATTATATAATATTTTATCTGTTAAAGATTTTTTGGGAATATATTAATTAAAAGATTAGAAAATTAATATGGAAATTTTTACAGTTTATAAACTTTAAGTCCAAAATATCTAGATATAATATGTAAATAAACAAAATATTTGGAAAAAAATTTTTTTGAAGCAGATAGTGTTATTTCTGTCACAAAGTGAGTACTGTATAGTTTTTTTAATTAATTAACACTTTTATAATAAATTATGATTTTAATAATTCAGGTATTAGAAAGGATTGATGCTATTTTATATCTAATTGGTTATATAATATAAAATTATATTCTAAAAGTTAATTCCAAAAATTCATTTTTAAAATTTATGATTTGATTATATTAATATTTCTCAATCTTTATGCTTTTTATTTTTTATGTAGAAATTATCTAATTGAAAATAACATTATTTATATATTAATGTGTTGTCTGAAACAGCAGCATTCTTAAAATTATATTACTCGTTATAGTGGAATAAGATGAACATGCAACAGTTAAAGATTTAATTTATCTTTAACTGCTGTTTGTTCATTTCTTATTTAGTTTGCATCTAAATAAATTGACATTCTGAATAAATAATTAAATACATTTTCTGTGTGAATAAAAATATTAACAATTAAAAATAACAAAATTATTTGTGGTTGTAACATTTCATATAATAATTAAAATATCTAATTTATTTCAAAAAATATCTAATTTCAAAATACTAATAAATAATGCTTGTTTTTGTAATTTCCTTGTATTTAGTATATAATAAACCATAAGAGGATTGCTATTTTTCCAAATTCTTTCAATTATTTTTTTTATAGTCTATATCTGGCCATCTCTATAATTAAAACTAACAAATCCCTTACTTAATTTTTCTAATTTTTTTTTTTTTAAATATTAACATAAAATTTATTATTAGAATGTTTATGAAATTTTATTTTTATGTATTTATCTGTTTTTAAAAGGAAGAAGAATTATTTCCAAAATCATTATACCATAATAATAAAGTTTTTGCCTATAGAGCTGTATTTCTTGGGAATTATTTCCATTTACAATCTCTAAAACAAAAAGTATTCTTAATTAATTTTATAAGTATGAATACTTTTTTGTTTTAAAATTTTTTTTGATTCATACAAATAGGAAATGTTTTCTATCTATCTCTGATTATTTATGATTTGGCTTGTAAAAAAACTTTTAGAATTGTTTTTAATATAAAAATTAGAATAATAGTTGTCTTAATGATCATGAATGAAAATCTTACTGAAATAATGCTTATCTCAAAGTTTATCTCGTAAGATAGATCTCAACATGTTTTTATCACAAAAGATATGGATTCCAGTTGTTCTATACCAGTGGTCTCAAACTTCTGACCTTTTGGTTGCATGTAAGCTCATGTTTCATTTATTATAATTACAAGAGTACATAAAAGATATTTAGGAAAAAATTACAACCATTTTTCGTGAAATACTATATTTGAAAATCATTTTAAAGTTTTTTGTAAATTGTATTAGAATTTAGTAAAACAGAATTTTTTCAATATAAAATTTCCACTTCAAAATTATAAAAATTACTATCATTTAAAAAATAGAAATATGAATTATAAAACCATTTATAAATTTAAACATGAATTAATCTGCATCATTTTAATGAAAATTAAAATGTAAAAATCTTTCTATTTCCCATAAAGGGATAATTTTAAATGCAATCTCCAATCAACAAAAAGTACCTAAAGTGGCCTTTGAAGAGAATGAGTTTGAGATTGTTAGCTGTGATAATAAATATCACAGCTAATAGGTTACATGACAAGAAAACCCTCATTCTAGTATTGATCAGGTTGGAAACAAATCATGCTGTTTCTATCAAGGCACTCATTATTTACAGTCTACATCATGTACTAAAAAGTTATACCATCTATGTTATTTACATAATAATCATTAAACTTTTTAGCTACAAAATTATATAAATAGTTGCACAATAAACTAATATTTAAGTTATGACTAAATATATATTTTTAAAATTTTAATTATTGTTCTGATAGAGAAGAAAAAAAATTTGATGATAATCAATGATATCTGTAACATCAAATGCTTTCACATTCACATAAGTCAATCTCTAAACACATTTTAAACTAGATTAACTGAGGAAAATATGTTTTGAGTTTGAAAATGGTTCATGAGAAATAAAAAGTATTATCAGTAATTAAGATTTTTCTTTATAACTATTTATACTAAGAATAATAATCTGATTTATTTTTATAAGATTTGGCATAAATAATTATTTATGAATCAATTTTGCTATTGATTCAAGTGAATTTTTATTTTTTCTTTTCTAATAATCCTTTTATCAATCAATTCATAATCTCTAAAAATATAAAAAATGAATTTAATTTCTCTCTATGAATATATTTTTAATAATTGAATATCATGCAAAGCTTTTCATTCATTTGATGAATTTATTATTGTGTTTCATGAAATTTAATTTCACACAATTAAATTATGTGTATCAAACTGAACTACCTTTGCTTCACTGATGAAAATTATTAAAAAACACAAGCTCAATAAGCGAAGTAATCAAAATTTAATACGGTAAAATTTACCATATTAAATTTTGGTTACTTTGCTTATTGAGCTTGTGTTTTTTAATAAATTATGAGTATTTTATTGCAGAAGAATTGCTTTAAGACAAGTTTTGATTATTTATGTCCAAATAATTTATTATAAAGCAATTGAAATATGACCACTTGTGAAAAAAATTAAAGGTAAATTATTAATTAATAATTTACCTCTATTGTAAATTATTAATTAATAATTTACAATAGTGTGTTGATTATCTGAACTTGCTATTTATCCAAACCACTGCTGCCCTAAAAAAAATTATATTACTACTTTTAGTGTACTAGTTGTTATATTGTATTATTATTCCTGCCATTTAATCATTCATTTTCTATTATTTATTTGAACATATATGCAGTATACCATAAAAAGAGCCTTGATTTGCTATTACATGGATAAAAATCAGATGTTGGCTTTAGTTACTAAGTAGATGTTTCAGTTATTATTTACAAAATATTTCATAAAATATTTTTTTATAATATTTCATAATTTAAAATACAGTAGTAATAAACTTTGTCTACAATAATTTAATTGTAGGCTTAATTACATTTTTTTATATAAAGTGGTAACCTGTATATATTTGATTAACCAAATAATTTTAGTCACAGTTAATTTGAATAATTGACCCTCTATTATATTAAATTTGTCTTATCCATTTACTGATATAATTTAGAATTTGGACAGTTTATTCAAAATAATTTGTCTTGACATAGTATTGAAAAATAAATTTTTATTAAGTTAATAATAAATTTATTCAATAGTTGTTAACATCCAAATTTTTTTACAAAGGATTATTTTTAGCTATTTAATTATTAATTGTGTAAGTATATTGCCTGTTAGTTTGAAATCAGTCTTTACACAAAGCTCTTAAAATATGAGAAAAATATCATTTCTTCATTATGAATGCAAAATCTCATAAAACTGGTAATTTATAAAAAAAAAATAAACAGCAGTTTATTTTTAATATAAATGTTATATTTTTAAAGACAGCTTTTTCACATTTAATTGATAAAGAAATTTACATATATAAATTTATATAAATTATATTTTGTAATTTTATCAAGCCCAAATTAAATCCGAACAGTAAGAATTAAGGCAGATTAGTTTATTTGTTAATTCAGTATTATATATAGCAATAATATAATATGTAGGTGAATCCTTGGTATGTAATGTTTGAGTTCCTGGTACATTTCATACAACTTTATTTCTTTAAATTATTAAACAATATATGATAATTATTCAATATAAATTTTTATATACAAAGCAGGAGATTCAATATAGCTACATACATAATATGAATTACACATATGCTATATAATATTATAACAAGTGTAATTCATATCATGTCCCAATATATTATAGTAAATTCTCAATAGTGAAACAGTCAAAACCAATATTAATTATTATTGACATAGTATCATAACAATTGTGATTATATTACTATATAAAATTATAATACTGTACTGTATAAATTATTATATCAAAATTATATATATGTGAAGTCGATGTATGTATGTCAGAGAGCTCCTTACTTGAAAAGACATTTAAATTTTCTTTTAAATATATTGCTTAGTTTGATGAACTTTATGGATGCTAATATTTTTGAATAAAATATTAGCATAATAGAAAAGTGCTGCAATTCCAAAGTAAGTTTAAATCAAGAGCTCAGTATAAAAATTTTTAATGCTTCCAATTACATTTACTATTATTAAACAAATATAATCTTAGAAGAGCTTTTAGATTATTGCTATTAATCTTTAATGAATTCTATTAATAACCATAACTCTGAATATCATTTTAATGTTATTTTATATATTTGAAATAATGAATTTCTTAAATAATACTTTGTATATACTTTTTTCCAGGCTTGATTTCAATGTTGCTTATTCATTATTATTATAATGAAATGATAAAAATGCAATATCTTATTAATTTGATTAAAAATATTTATTCCATATTTTTATTCTTCTTCCTATTGACATTTTTAATAAATATAAGACTAAAGGTTTCTCTCATCAAAATAATTTATCAGTACAGCTAGTTCTCAACTTACGACCTATGCGACTTACGACCATTCGACTTTATGACTACAATCGCTAGCCATATTAAATTTCAGAATTATATATCTCAGAAATTATTTCTGTCCCAATTATCAGTCAAACAGTGTAATGTGGTAACAGTCAAAATGTACAAATGTAATTTTGTTTGTTTTGAAAATATTAAACCAGTTGTACATTTACTGGTAATGCAGTGTTTTTCTTAAACCTAACAAATGTAAAATTAAGAAACAAAATGGTGTAGAGATGGT
>WUQG02451643.1:0-12886 GCA_011317285.2 Androctonus mauritanicus | reverse complement strand
TACAAATATTTTTATTTTAACAAAATTTGATAGGAACAAATTACTTATTTTCCTATAGAAATAATGTTTCACTCAGTATGGATTTATTTAATGCAGTACTAGAGTAACCAATTAACAGTACTAAGTGAGGTATTCCTATACATTGTTCTGTTAATATAGCATTAGCAATGATTGCAGTGAATGAACCATCACCATGAAGTGATGTCATGATAAAGTTAATATAGGTGTTTAAAGTTTCCTAGAAAATAAAATAAGTATGTGATATATCATTGAATTCAAGATGAAATGCTCATTTCAAATATGGTCAAACAGACCCTTAGTGCTCTTTAAAAATGTGAAATTTGTCTTGGATCTTGAAAACAAATGATGATATAAAGTTGAAAAAAATACAGGTAGCAAGATGTAAATACTCCTAACCTGGTGCCAAATTTCAAAGAATTCCAATAAACCATTTTTAAAATATTTAGATGTTTTCATACATTTTAGCAACTCTTTGTATATATTATATTTAAATTGAAATTATTATAATTCATAAAAATATATTCTTTTTCAAATTAATTTTAAACTTCTTTAACAAATCAGAATAAATAATTTATGCTATTTTTAATTTTATTAGTAATAGCTTAAAATATTTTTACTTAAAACAAAATGTTTCAAAAATAATTTTTAGAAAAAAGGATATATACTAATTAAAACACAATGTGAAAAATCTTCATATATATAACCTTAAACTTTTTCTATAGATGTTTAATGGAGCTAGAGTATATGTTTTTGAAAAATCACATAATTGAAATGTAAATTAGTGATAAATTAAAACTTTATATAGCTTTAATTAAATTAAAAATGAAATAAATATTTTTCTTAAGAGTAATGTTTTTAAATAACATTGCCCCTGGAAAAAATTATGTAAGTATTAAAAATATTCTTATAATGTTGAAAATACACTATTCATTTTAATATTTCTTATTACAATAAATAATGATTACAAAAATAATATAATTTCATTCATAATAAACAAAGTCCTATGTCAGGAAACAAAAGAAACAAAATAAACACACAACAACAGGCTTATTCATTAAATAAAATTATTTTTTATTATAAAGCATTTTTGGGCATTAACCCACCATCAGTAAACTAAAAACTGAAGAAACAATAACTGAAAATCCTCTCCTGATAGAGAAATCAATCTTAATTCCATCCATATAATGATTAAGGGTGGTTTCATATTGGGAATGGATTTCCACTTGATGTTTTTTCAGTTTATAGTTTACTGATATTGGGTTAATACCCAAAAGTACTTTATAATAAAAATCATTTTTGTTTGATAAATAAGGTGTTGTTGTGTGTTTATATTGCATTATATTTCATCCACCTATTTTCTTATACTTTAAATTCAAATATGATTCTGGCTAAAGGAATGATTTGGAAGACCATAATCTCAAATACATTATATTTTACAATGAAAAATTTGTCATTATTGCTTATTTATTATGTGCTTGCTTACATTAATTCTAATAAATGTCCTCTCATTATTCTATTAATAAATGTAGAACAATGGCATAACAATGTTGTATAGCAAGATACCAAGAAGAAAAACAAATGGATTGGAATTGGTTACAACCATGACTCTGAGGAGCCAAGTAATATCATTTCATATCTCACTTTCCCATATGCCATACTTTGAACACCCAGTATCATGGTGTTTAAATAGTTCTCCATATAAACAATTATAAAAGAAAAATAAAACTACATTGCTTTATTAACTAAATTATTTTACTGGATATCTTTAAGATAAAATATGAATTAGCATTAATACTATTATACTGCCTATGACACTACTATAACAATAAATAATCTCTCTCTATCGGCAGTTGTGCTTAAACAAAATTTTAATTCCCAAACATTTTCGACAAAGTACAATGCTTCCCATCTTCAGGAATAATGGTAAAAAACCAATGGTAAAGAAAGTTCTTTACTGTTATCCCTGAAGGTGGCAAGCATTGTACACTGTCAAAAATGTTTGAGAATTAAAATTTTGTTTAAGCACAATTGCCAATAGAGAGAGATTATTTATCGTTATGGTAGTGTCATAGGCAGTATAATAGTATTAATGCTAATTCATATTTTATCTTAAAGATACCCAGTAAACTAATTTAGTTAATAAAGCAATGGAGTTTTGGCTATTAAAAATATTTAGTAATTACCTATTTTCTTAAACTGTTATTGATGTTTGATTTATTTTGTTTATTAATCCAATTGTCTTGTTGATTAAAATTTACAATGATCATAGTTCATTATAGCCAACTATCCAAAAGTAAAAACTAATTAGAGTAATAAAAAAAACAGATCATGTACAAATAGTAATTCAAGAAAATAGATAACTATTAGAATGTTTTTAACTATCATATAAAAAAATTTTTCTATATTTTTTTAAATTATAATATTATTGCATATAATTACATTAAACTGTTGTTAATGAATAAAGGATGAACCACAAAACCCCAAAATGCATTTCCAATGCAACAAAGAATGTAATTGTTTGTAAATAAAATCTTATTTTTACCATAAATCAATGAAGTTAGCTGTTTTTATTGCCACTATTGCAAAAAAGAAACTTCACTATTGCAAAAAATCAATTATTAAAATTCAACTATATGTATTAAATTCGAAGTTAATAGAGATTCATAGTTTAATGTAATAATATCATATATATTGTATTTATTTATTATCTCACTTTTGTTTGAGTTACTGGTGTTGCTCCGCTTTCTATCAAAAGATATACTACATCCATATATCCTTCACGAGAAGCATAATGAACAGGTGAATTTCCATTCTGTAAAAGAAAGTTATGATAAAAATAATAAATATATCAAGTTATTAATTTATTAAATAAATATATTGTTTAAAAAATTAAATAGTGGATTAATTTAAAAATCTCAATGTTTTCTTTTTTATATTTATATTATTCTGTAATTTCATACAAATTAAAATATTTTCATTTAAAAAATTATTAAATTATAAAAATGCAAAAATACTTGTCTGAAAATTATGTTCTTTTACAAGATTACAAAACTACTAAAGCAATGCTTCAATGATAAAATATATCTAGAGTATTATACAAACATTTTTTCAATAAATTTATTGCAATAAGTTGTATATAATTTCATTCTTTATTTATAAACTATAAATTTACCATTAAAAATCACTGTTTCGTTTATTGAAATTTTGTTTACTGAATTTGACAATTAACTGATGAAAAATAATAGCTTTTTTAATTAATATAATAATATGAATAAAAGGAAACAAAAAAGACATTTTTTTTCCTTTTATTTAGATTTTATAATAAGAGTTCTTATATTATATAATAATATGAAAATATAGATTAATTTTCCTAATTAATTCTATTTATTTAAATAAAATAAGGATGCAATAAACTTTTGTATCCTTACTTTATTCTATTAAACATGATAAATACCTATAAATCAGTTTCTATTCATTTATATAAATATATACTGTAGGTCCTTGTTTAACATTGCCTCACTTAACATCATTTCACTATTTATGTTGCCAGAAAAAATTAATTAATTAATTAAAAAAATTAAAAATTTGAAGGGAATGAAATGATATAAAGTCCTGCTTTCTTATGTTTCCATTCATAATAAAGAAAAAACGAGATAGAAACCTATAATTGTAGAAAACAAGATAATGACATTTTATATGAACATTAACTAAAAAATGCAATATTGTCTATGAATAATAAATTACAGTAATTAAACTATACAACACACAGGACATTTGAGATTGACTGAGATAAATGCTTTGGTTTTCATTCAGAGGACCCAGGATCAAATCAGGAACTCACCTCTTGGAAAATTTATCTATGTTATGTTTCAGTTAATGTCATGATTTTCAAGAATCCAACTCTGACATTAAACAGATCATCATTTAATGTCAACGTTATATCTTTGAAAAGTTATAGCAAAGGAGAAAAAATGAAGGCAATTGCTCTCAAGTGCTACTTTATGCAGACACCAATCTAATTGTAATAAGTGCTGCTGTTTTAACTTTTTATGATTATTTTATACTTTTATATATGAAAATTTCATTGAAATTATAAAAATATATGTTGAATATACATAGTACTGGTGTTATCTAGTGTGACAATCATAGAAAAATCCTAAATTATTGCTCTTCCCTTTAACTATCAAATAACATTTTCTATAAAAATAAAGTAATTTATAAATTTTGAGAGCCAAAAAACAATTTAATAATATAGAAAAATAAAAATTACATTAAGGTTAAACTGATAAATTTTTATAAAATTTGTGTAAAAAAAGATCTATATTTGAATTTGCCACTGATCTTAGTGTTATTAATCTATCATCATCTATATGGGAGAAGAATTAAATCTATCATAAATCTTCAAGTTCAATGTAAGTTTGAAATGTCCTTTCACAATAAATTTATAAAAATTCACCATGTGAAAAAAATGCAGGAGGTCATGAAATACAATTTTCATGTAATATTTTATAGAATCATGTATTGTACTGATCTCTTAATACTGTTACTGGTCAATGCTATTGTCAGTAGCATCAAGCAATAGTATCCAATCAGAATAGTGTCAATCAATTAGAAGAAAATACTTTCAGCCTGTCAGGATAGAGGAACCAAAACAAAATATAGATCCTATACCACAAAAAATTTATGATATGTTCAGACTCATCTCATCATCTCATTCTGTATAGTCCTGATTCTCCATGTGGTTACTAATTGTTATGCAGAAGTATGTTGCACTTTTCTTCTGTAGAATTCATATTTAATTCCAGGGCTTACATCTCAAGATCTTTACAGGAAGGTTTGAGCCCAGTAGCTCATTTATCCATATCCTTCATTTAAGTCAACATTGCTACAGATGTGAGAGGCCCATTGTGGGCTTTAAAAATATACAAAAACTAGAATGATGACCTTTTTATGGATATTGGCATTATATAGATGTCCTGAAATGGCTTTGTCACTTAATTGACAAAAGATTGGAAAATTTCATGCTAAAAGATATGCCACAACATTATAATATGGTATAAGTATAATTGCTATGATTGGATTGTATAAAATCTTCATATAACATGAGAAAGTTATAAAGTGCATCTTAGAATAAATTTTTGAAGTTTATTTCTTTATGACAAAATATTGGATAGCTTTTCTTTAGATAATATAAGATGATTTCTTAATGTTAATATAAAAAATTAAAATATTTATTTTAATTCTTATTTTTTTGATCTCTTAAAATTTATAGTAATCAATATATCATTTAAAATTTTTAAGTAATATTTTATTATTAAATTGCTATTATATTCCAATTTGTAAAAATGTTTCAAAGTAAAAGTTAAGGAAAATAAAAACAATTATTCTGTTAAATATGATTTATTCTCAATTAATATTTAGATTGTTAAGATTAAAAATATATTGGTATTTAAACCATTTCACAACTCTTAAAAAAATAAAATAACATTTTTCTATAATACAATTCTATGGTTTTTTCACTAGAAAATTCGTCTGTGTTCTAAATTTATCACCCATATTATATTCAATAGTAATTAATACTAGACTAACTAGTCATTTTTGAGCTATGTTTGATTGTAAGTAAATTTTGTTTTATAATTTTGAATCTTGAAAACAATCTTTCCCCTTAGTTATAAATAATAGAATTCTCATTAAAATTCTGAAATCTATACAAACTGGAGAATGTTGATTCCAAATTATTTGAATAAATATAAATTTAATATAAAGTAATCCTCGACTTACGACAGGGTTCTGTTTCAATATCTCCATCATAAGTCGATTCTGACATAAGTCAAGGACTCTTAATTTTTATTTGTTTGATTTCTGTTTTAATATATTTTCATAAATTAGGTCTCTATTTAACTTAAAATGGTTAAACTTAAAGCTTTCCTTATCTTCTTTTTTACATTGGAATTTTCATAAATGATATTATTCCTCTTACTGGACATGACAGGATTATAATGAGATACAAAATGAGAGAAACGAGCGTTTTGACTGCTGATTAGCAACTAATATACCAAAGACTGAATCAAATTAATGGCAATTCAGTAAACAAAGCCTTATTATTAAAAGGCTTTGTTTACTGAACAATGACAATGCTGAAATTGTTTACAAAAGCAAGGTGATATATGTAAAGTAATAAAGCAAGATGATATATGTATATGTAGGTGATAAAGTTGAATTAGAGAATTTTTAATAATAATTTTTGGCCATCGTAAATCTACAAACTGTTATAAGTCGAGGACTACTTATATTTAAATTTAATTTTGATTGTAATACGTATATCATAGACATAGATAGGAATCAGAATAAGAGAAAAAATATTTTATTATATATTTGCAGTTACACAGTACAAGAAACATTGGTCATATTTGTCAATCAAGAACAAACTAAAAAAAATTAGAAAAATCATGTGCCATCATTTGCAGTGCCATTAACACAAATATCAGAATTAATCTTTAATACACAACTGACAGATTTGCTTTCTGGTGATGAATTAAAAATTCTTATACTTTAATTTCAAATATTCCATAGTAAGTTAAAACAGTACATACAATGTTTGAAATGTTGTTATTATTGCAACTTCCACAACTGCATGTAACAATTGTTAGTTGAGCAAATGCTGGAGCATTGTGCATAACTCCTATATTTGTGTATCATTTGGTGGTGCTAACTTGTTTACTGCTTAGCACCAGCCTTTCCTACACATTAGCACAAACAATAGAAAGGATTCATTCTTCTTAATCATGACCATTTGTGTTTAGTTGTATTTAAATGAGAAGAAAATTATGCAAAAATATTTTAGTGTATAATCTCAAGAATATATTATATTTGATTTTTCTATGCTTAGTGTTATTTGAAAACACTAAATTGCACTATCAAATGATTTTATCATAAAGTTAATTAATAATAATTTTTATTCATTTTACTTTTTTAAAGTAATTTGCTAGGTTGTTTGGGCATATCTAGTGCATAATTTTTCTTTATTTAAGTAAATAAACAATCATATTATTTATAGTGTCATCAATTGCTGCATCATAATGTCATCACATTGAAGTCAAATGCTTGATGATTCATGCATAAAATGTTGCACAACATTTCCTGAATATTTCTGAAACTTAATCTTCCCCTATTTATATATATATATATATGGATAATATCATACATATATATAAGTATCACATCATACTGATGCAATCTTTGAATCCTGTGAATAATCCCAGAATCATTATCCTAACAATGACCCTCACATATTTAATGGCATCATATTTGGGGTCCTAACATCTACCCAGTATTAGTAATCTAAACCTTAATAGTATAGATATTTTAATCTTAAATCTTCTTCAGTAATCTAAAGACTTGACAAATAGCCATATTTAAACAAAATTTTAAAGGATTAATCATATGCTTTAATTGCAACCCAAAATATCCCAACTCCCAGAATGATTTTGACCATGTTTGCACAATGTCTATGGATTTACAACCATGGATATGGTGTCAAATTTTTAAGGCCTAGCTCCATTTTATAGCTGCCAAAAATAAACACTATCTTTTATTATTATACATATAATTTAAGGAAATAATAAACTTTATGTAACTTTTTTAAGATTGCAATTTAAAACCAATAATTTGATTAAATATTTTGTGTTTGTTTTCAAATTTAACTTTCTGTAGAGTTGCTATTTAAGTTAAATAAGAAATATAAACTGTAACACACGTCATTAAGAAGTTTAAATTTTTCCTTTATCTGAAGAGATATAACAACTTTCTATACTTTTTATAATTCAGATCTTTTAACTGTAAATTTAAATAAAAGTAGATAATAAGCACATATAATAAAATCTTACTTTATTTCTACATTTTTTTAGCTACATATTTAGTACTGTATTTTCCTATATATAATCCGCAGCGGCGTATTATCCACAAAGCCTTTTTTTCGAGTAAAAAAAAAAGTTGCATAATCCGCAGCACCATATAATCCGCGGCAATTTTTACGGCGAATAATCCAAAATATATACTGCCAATAATGTAATGTCACATAAAATAAAAAATACACAATATGATTAAAAATATAAGTAATAAATTGTACAGAAAAAAAAAAAAAACATTTTTATTATGAAAAACATCTATTTAAACATGTATGATAATATTTTTTACGATAATCTCAATAAAACAGTAAATTGTTTGCTACTGCCGTCTATGTTTTGAGTTGTGAAAGTAATGCAATATACATTTTTTTTTTAATTTTTAGAAATTACATTAAGATAAATTATATTTTTATATTTACGAGTACCATTGCAAAGAAATATTAATGAAAATATCATAAAATTTCTATATGACATCACACCCACATGGTCGAGCTGGAGAGTAATATTCATTCAAATTTTATGAATTTTCTTTGGTTAGATTAAAATGATTTTAAAAGAATTCTTTCAAATATGTTATGAGAACATATAATAATAATTGTTAATTAATACTGAAGATGGCTAATTTTAAACTAAAAACATTATGAAAATAGTCTTCTGCAAATTGATGCTTGACTTATCATCATATTCTGTCATAGAGGAGGGAGAGAGAAACATATAAGGCAAAATAGAAAGCATGATACAAACATGTTTCCATCTTATTGTCCCATTAAACAAACAAAAAATGAGGAATCTGGATCATAAATCAAATAACTATTGAAATCTAACCTCCCTAATAAATAGTTGCTGATTGCCAATAATAGTCACACAATAGCTGTCCCCCAATTTGGAGAAAAATTAAAATTGTATCCTTCATATTATAGATGGAAGAGTGGCTGATGGAATCAAAAAGAAGAGCAAGAAAGAGATAAAGATAAGAGACTGAAATAATAAGGAAAAGGAAAAACAAGAAGCTAAAGCTGTCATTTCACATTTCATTTACATATCTCTATGTAACTTCTAATCAAATTACCATTCTCAAAGTCATCAAGATCTATGAAATAGTATTTCCCCTTATTTCTCCTCAGATGAATGAAATAGCTTTAGGAACCTCTGTTTTATTTGGTTAAGCAATTAGCATTAAATATAATATTTAAATTAAGATTGCAATGAATAACTTATGTCAATAATAGAATGGATCTCTCTCCTTTTACATTTTCTCTACCAATAAAAGTTAAAATGATCAGTAATTATCAAATTAATGAATAAAGACATTTTTTCTTTGTTTATTACTAATTTCTCCCTCATCATTATTTCTGAACATGGTAAGGATTCTAGTATTGCTTATTCATATATAGTAACTGTATATGAAACTTGTAGACTAAATTATTCTCATGTTATCCATGATTTAAAGAATTTCTAATATTAGATCTTGACTATAGCATTAAAATGACAGCCATTCAGATATAACAAAATCTCACAACAACATGCATCAAATGAACAAGTTTTAAGTTTAATAATAAAATATATCCTAAAAAATTCCTTTGGAAATTTTACTTGCATAGTTTCAGTTTCATTTAAAAAGCTATTCTTATTCAGTGTTAAATAAAAAATAATAAATCAATTTAATCATAATATAAAAACTTCTTTAAGAGAAAATAATAGTTGCAACTAGTAAATATGACTTATAAAACTGATTCTAGAAAATCAACATTTATTTAAAAAATAAATTTATATTTTTTATAGGAATATATTAAACATATGAGCTAGAATTACATATTTGGCTAAAAGCAATCAGGAAATTAAGATTTATAAAAAATTAATTTTGTAATTATTATTTTATTATGCTGAATATGATACATGATAATAAAATGTAATATTCAGAACTGCTCTGAAGCATATTACACAAGATATTTTAGAAATCTTTTTAGATTTTTATTCTTCCACTATTATTTTCTTAAGAAAATTTTTCATCATATTAATATCTAAACCCTATACAACCCATATGTAAAGTTTAAATATTTAAAATTTTTGTATTTAGTATTATTAAATTAATTCCCAGTAATAATAATAATTTTCATTCAGTACTTGATTCATATTTATATTTTATGCATGTTTTTTATAAAATAGAATTTACTTATGTTAAAAACTTAAGAATCTTTAAAATATCCTCTCTTTTAATATTAATAATTAATATTTTAAAGTAATATTATTTTAAAATTATCAAATTAATTTTTCCTTAAAAATTATCTTAATTCAAATAAATCTAAATTAAATTTATTAATTCAGATCTATTGAATAAAAAATTTTCTTATTTTTAAAATAAAATTTTAATATTCTTAAAGAAAATGCTTATGATTATATTTCATATAAATGCAATTGGATTACCTCAGTAAAAGATTTTAAAAATAATAAAAACTGTAATATTGCTTATTCTAATACTGATTGTTTCATTCCTAAAAACGTCTTTGGTTTTCAGTTACTATTCTTAAATGACATGAATCATATTGTAGATTTTTGAATTTGTTGTCATGGCAACAAATTTCCTTTTTCATTTATTAAAGTTACTGTTGCTGTCATAACTAAAACTTTTTACATTCATTATAGTTAAATATATATTCCAGATAACTTTTATTTTGATTCTATAAATTTCTTTCTATTCTATATGTTATAAAAATATCAATATAATTATATTAATTTAAAACTTACCAAATATATATAATGATTTAAAATTAAACATTGATGAAAGAAATAAATCTTTGTGAAATATGGAATAACTCTATTTTTCTTTTAGTTTAATAATTATGTAGACGACTATAAAAAAAGAAAGCAAAGATTTATTTAAAAATAATAATGAATATATACTGGCAATAAGATAAATCACAATTTACCAGCATTAATTTGCAATGAACTTTGTAACTGCTAATATCATATATCAATTCTGCTAGGGAATCAGCCTCCGCATATTCAATTATCATGAAATTAGAAATTAGGATGAGAGAAGCATAAAAGCATGCATGCAATCATCTCATCAATTCTCATAAGTTTGGTTGTGAATTACATATATGCAAAATTTCTAGGATGAGATTGTACACTTTGTCTTTCATCTATTATTCAATCTGATGATTTCCTAATAGATCAATTTATTGGCCAAATGATATCAGGATATCTTATTCAGCATCAGAATAACTTTATAAAATACTGTATTAAAATTTCAAACTTTATAAATATTTAATTATAGCCCATCTGTTAAATTTGTAGGAAATTTCAGTTGAATACTGGTTCTTTATATAGAATCAAGAAATACTTTTGAATAATATTGTATATTGCTTATTGATTCATAATTTCTGAAAACCTTTATTTCTTGCTTTTTCTATTATCAATAAAAATTATAATTACACTAGTTTCAAACAGTTAATAGAAAAGTTGTTAGATATACTGTATAAATTAATTATATGATTAATTTCATGTGTTTAATAAATGCTAGTTAATATATTTTTGTTTCTTTAATAATGTTTTGTATAATAAATAATCTTTTATAAGGTATAATTAAATAGTGTTAAAGAAATGTTTTAAAACAGTGAGGATATCTCTTTCTTTTCAGCTATTCCTGCTTCACTACTGGACAAAAGCCTTTTCCAATATTTTCCACTTCTATCTCTTGCTTTCTTCATTCATTTTCTTTCAGCTACCTCTTTTAGTTCAACAGTCCATCTTGCTTTTAGTCATCTCTGTTTCCTTTTTCCCATAAGTTTCCACTTGGTAATTTCTCATTTCTATCTCTTATCTGTTCAGCTTGCAAATTTTGTATATGTTCTTATCCATTCATTTCTTTTTTTGTCTTTTAAAGTGATTCCAAGCATAATTCTTTTCATTTTTCTTTTTGTTACTTGTATTTTATTTTCTAGATTTTTAGATAACGTCTAGATTTCAGATTCATATGTGAGTACTGATAATATGCATTGGTTGAATACTTTTCTTTTAAGACAAATGGGCAGATCACTTCTGAATATATTATTTAGTTTTTAAAATGAGCTCTAGGCTAATTGTATTCTCAGCTTGATTTCACTTTGCATTCCATTTTCTATGTCAAAGATTTATCCTAATATATATATATATATATACAGAGCTGGCTTAACCTAGTAAGCAGATGATGCACCACATCAGGGTGCCTTCAGAAGGAGGGTACCAAAATTATCATTTTCTCAATATTGTAAGAGCACTGAGTAGATGTTACAAGAAAGCTGCATCAGGGTTCCAGGGCCTCTAGAGTTAGTACTGTGTATATATATATATATATTAGGACAAATGAAGTATGTATGAAGTAAAGATTTTTATTGGTTCTCTACCTTATAGGATTTAAAAGTTCACTGCTTTAGATGGCATACAACTTCAAAGTTGGAATAACTTCAAGCACTATTAAGCAGGCCAAGGATTCAATAAATCGTAAAATTCTTTATTAAACAGAGAAGCGCTTTCGGCTAATGCGCCATCATTAGCTCTTACAAGTTATTCTAAAGTTCCTATTTAGAACTGAGAACAGTTATTACAAAAATGCGATGTTCCATTATTCTACAAATATGAAATTCAAACATATAAAATAATACTTTAAATCTAAATAAAGTCGGCATAAATACAATATGATTAGATAAACATGTACAGTCTATGACAAAAAGGTTTTGACATCAGTGGAAAAGGTTCGGCTTTCGTACAATATGCAAAAACTGATTGAGTAATTACTGCAGTAGTTGATCGTTGTAGGCTAAAGCATGAGTAGCAACCATTCCATCTGATGATTAGCAATGGGAGGTGGAAGGAATATTGATGGGATATAAACTTTACATTCAAGAAAACGATTTCATTTACTATTTTTTGTTCTTAACTTTTATTTATACATTAAATAGCATAACAAATATTAATAA
>WUQG02451632.1:307-12888 GCA_011317285.2 Androctonus mauritanicus | reverse complement strand
CATGTTCAAGTTCTTCATTTGATATCAATTTGCATCCTCATCCAGGTTGCAGTTGTAAAGATCCAGTTTTTTTGAAGCATGAGATCACTTTTTGCAGATTGATAAAAGCCATGAGGCTTTTCTGTAAGTTTTTATCTGGAATAACTAAAATGCAACAGAAGCATTACTGTTATTTTGTAATAAAGCTTTATGAGCAAAGCACAATCATGTAAACAGAGCATTATATAAAGTAACAATCACATCATCTAGTAGGTCATATCAATCCTACAGATAGGTTTAATCATATCCTGTACAGGCTTATATCTGCAAATCTGATGATGATAGTTGATTAAATTTGCATAATTTAGTGTTTGTGAATGTGAATTTGCGTATTAACTCTATGTGCAGTGACATTTCCTCCTGGTGGCACATTTTGAAATTATTTTCTTTATTGAAATCAAATTTCCACAGTATCTAGAAAGTATTTACTCAAAATTTGGCCCAACAGATTCTTGGCTATTGGGCTCCAAACACCTCTTCTTTAATTATGACCATCCTGTATATTATTATAAAAATTTATAATTGAAAATAATTTGCTTTTGTACAATCACACAATATGCATTACTGTGAAGAAATTAATTCTGACTTATCTTATTATTATTTTAATATGCTCTTTATTATTTTTCATTATTTTCATTATTATTTAACATATTATATATTAATTTGAGTTGGCTCACTTTTCACATTCTCTGTCTCATCAGTTAGAAACAATGAGTTATGGACTGGAAGTCCATCTCCCAACAAACTCTCATGACTCTTGATATCATCTATTCTAAATATTTAGCTGAAATACATATTTATTTGAAAATTTTTTGGGAATTTTGGAAAAGCATGTCATGAAAAACTGATTTGGCTATCTAGCAGCATTGTTTAGAACATTGTGAGAGAGGAGAAAATTGTACCAAAGAAGAAAACTTTCTCTTCAAGATAAATGTAATATTATTAAAGGACACAGGTATAGGAATGAAACAAGTTAGAATCTCCAAACAATATGAATTTGACAAACTATGATTGTAACATTTTTCTAAAGAAAGGAAAAGAATGAATATTGCATGTTACAAAGCTATCAATACTGCCAATATAAAGTGGTTACAAAAAGTGTGCATTAAATATCTTCATAAATGGACTATGTAAGAAAACTATGAAATTTATTTCTATGCTAAATATTAATGATTTTAAAACTAGTAATGAATGATTGGTGTGTTTCCATGATAGACATGGAATCGTGTTTCAAGTTATTTGTGGGGAAGAGAAATCAATACCTATAAATGATGTAACTGAATGGCAACAAAGAGAAATGGAAAAACTTTTCAAAAATATTCTGTAGAGAACATTTACAATGCTGATGAAGCAGGACTCTTTTTTCAACTTTTACCCAAAAGGACACTAGCTTTAAAGAGCAAAAGATGAAAAGGTGACAAAAAATCAAAGCAGAGGCTAACAATACTTCTGTGTTTGAACAACAACAGGCATGCATAAATTAAAACCACTTGTTATCAAAAAATTTGTGAAACCAAAATATTTTAAAAACATCCAAAGTTTTCTAGTTGACTACACTGCAAATAAAAGTTGTCGAATGATGGAAAAAATATTTAATGAATGACTGCTAAAATTAGAAAAAGATCAAAACCATATTTCTTGTGGACAATTGCACAGCTCACAATTGTCCAAAAATGAAGACTTTAGGGATTATTTACTATCCATCAAACTATCTCTATCCTTCAGTTCTTAGATATAGTTATTATCAAGTGGTTATTACAGCAAATGTTTAATGGAGACAATAATTTTCAATATTGATCAGAAATATCCTGAATTTTTTAACATTAATGTAAAACAAGCATGTTTACATATTGTTAAAAGCTAGAGAGAAGTAAAGGCAAGTACAATTCATAGATATTGGAAAAAGTTGGATTTATTTTTAATGAAGCAAATGAAGAAAAATGAAAAATTTGAAGTTTTTCACTGTGAAAATTCTGAAATTGTTAAATGTGTTTTGAGCCCCAAAAAACTTTTCTTCTGTGTGTAGATAAAGATACAACAAGGAAAAAAATATCTTGTCTCTCTAATGAAAAGTATGTAAATATAAGAGAGTGAATTTTTTGTTTTCACAGATCAATGAGAAGAATATCCTTGTTGAAATAAGAAATAAAAAAGGGGAAATATGAATATGAGAAGAAATAAAATGATGATTCAGTTTTATCAGGACCCTTATTAATCACAGAGGAAGCTGTTCACTCTGTTGAAGTTATTCAATATTATATTTCTAGTTTATCTAATATAACAAATGATTATTTAATTTCTTTGGAATCTGTTTACTCAATGTGTGTTAATTTATCTGTAAAGAAAAAAACAAAAATGAAAATATCCAATTTTTTCCCATTAAAATAATTTAATTTCAAACAAATAGTCATTATTATATATTTTTAGATTCTAATTTTTATTTATTTTTAGAAGTAGAGTTTGTAATTTTAGTATAGTTAATAATTTTATACTATACATTTATTTGTGAAAATGCAACTGCAAATTAATTTCAAAAACATGAAACAATATTAAATATACAATGTAGCCAAAACAAATTAACTTTAAAATGCTTAAATATGTTTAAGTGTTTATGATTCCCTCTATAACAATAACTCTTGCTATTTCTTCTCAGTCCATGTAATATTGTTGTAGAGAGATTCCACTATGTTATTTTCATGAAAAAAGTATTTTATTGAAATGATTAAATAATAGCAAGTATCAATTTTTATTGGAGACATTTTTAGCTGCTTTCCATTCAGAGATTATTAAACAACATTATTATTCCATGGCTTATTGCAGATTGCCAACACCACAATTGAATTGATCAATAGTTCTTCAAAATGCAACATGGAAGTATGTTACTCAGAATTAAATTCAAATTCTTCAGATTAGAAAAGAAGTTTACTATGTGGTGTGCTTGCTTCTAAGTTGTGGTTGACATATTTATTATGGACTTTAAAAAAACTGCCTTTTTTAGGTTGCATTATGAAAATTAATGTTAATTATTGATCTAATTTTGCCATTGTTTATGTTACTAAATGTGTGTGATATTTTTTTTGACTCAGGAATGCATTATAATTTTTTCCATTTAAATCAGTGATAATTTAGTCCTTGATTTTCAAGAATTCTATTTATAAATATTTCCCAATAATTAATCTCATAAACTGGGGTTGATCTGTGTATATAATAATGTCATTTTATATATAGTTTATGTAAATATATTTATGTCTGCTTTAGATATCGAGTTCTTTACAATTACAAACCACAAAATGAAGATGAGCTTGAATTACAAGAGCAAGATACTGTGTATGTATTAGAAAAATGTGATGATGGATGGTATGTAGGCACATCTCTCCGTACTGGACTATTTGGAACATTTCCAGGAAATTATGTTGAAAGAATCTGGTAAGAATATTTTTTTTAAGATTTAATATGAGATATTTAAATGTATTGTTTTGTTGAAAAATTTTTATAACAAAAAGAATTCATAAAACATAAAAAATATTCTGTTATACAGTATATCTATTATCTTATTTATAAAAAAAATTCTTTGTGTTAGATATAATTTAAAACTTGACAAATTAAGTGAAATGAAGAATGTTAAACTCAAATGAGAAAAAATTAAAATTTCCATATTAAATAATTTTTAATAAAAATTGGAAAAATTATAATTCTACTAAATCACTAGGTCCTTATGCACTCATAAAATTTTGCAAATTTATGAAAAATAACCAAGAAAAAAATCCTGCTGCAAATACCACTCACATAATCAAAATGTTTATATTGATAATTAGTCATTTCTAAAAATTTTTTCATTCTTAGATACCTTAAAATATATTATTTATCTGATTTTGAATTTTATTTAAGCCATTTATTAAATTTTAAATAATTATTTACGATGTTCTGATGAATAGTTATCATCTATTTTATTATTGTAATAAATGGCAGGGCAAAACTAACCCTGTCACAGGCTGTTCTCCGTGGCAGAGAGGTCAGCCAGATAGTGAAAGATGGAGATCAACAATTCTATGAATAAACTTTCCAGGAATCAGACTTGAAATTGAAGCCGGATCCTCCAGAGTGAAAAACTAAAGCATTTCTACCTAGTCAATTCAGATGATGCTATGATTAGATTAGGTAAAGTTTTACTTAAATCATTGAATTGCACATGGGATATGTTTGGCAGTGGCCACTTTTAGACCCTATTATAGGCTGGCCTCAGCCATAATTAGATGAATAGAAAGTTTGAAGATGAAATTTAATATCCTTCCTGAAAACTGGAGATATAGGACTTGGAACTGAATTTGAATTCTTCAAAATAGTAAAGCATCTGCTTTTCCACATAGTTATCCAGACAATATTTATAATTATTGATATTTTTATGAAGTATTATGATAGATGAAGGGAAAGGGCACTAATTTTAATTTTGTCAAAAGGCATCACTATAGATAGCACTGGCCCTGTGATTTATGTAGCCATATGTTTAAGGAAGGAATTTTGAATGGAGAACATTATAAAGATGAAACCTTGAATATGTTCTTTCCATTTGTAGATGCAGTGGATTTAAGATTCACTATGAGGCTGGCTAAGTGATCATATTCCTTATTAAGATTAATTGTTACAATTTTTCCTAGATTATTATTATTATTATTATTATTATTATTATTATTATTATTATTGTTTAGACTGTTTTGAAATTTAACCTGAATTAAAAAAAAAAAAAATTGAAATTTTTAATTTGTTTATATTAGAGTAAAATAATAGTGTTCAAGTTCATGAAGTTCAATAAATTTCATTTACAATTTTTTTTAGCTATTTTAAAATGAAAAGAACATATTGTTCAAGATCTCATCTTTATAAGATTCATCTTCAGTAGCAGAAATCTCTAGCAATAATATAATAAAAAACTCTGCAGTTAGTTACATATTATAGCAGTATTTTGAGATGGTAGAATTATATTGAAAACTCTCACTTTATATTTGGAACTTTTTATTCATATCTGTTTATCTATTGATTCAGTTATGAAATATAAAGTACAATATATAAAATTATTTAAATACTAATTATATATTTCTAGCCAAAGACTTTTAGTAAGCTAATTTGAAGTTAAACTGTAATTTAATAATTATTAGCCCAACAGATAGTTGTGATTAATAAATAATTATTAAGTTACAATTTAACTCTATATTAGATCACTAGGAGTATTTGGCTAGAAATATTTGATTAATATATTCCATTAGTATATAGTAGATTTTATTAAGATGTATTATTTCAGTACTTTTGGATATCACATAACAATAGTATCCGAGTTGTGAACAAAGCTTACAAGTTAAGTTTGTTACTAGAAGAGTGCCTGTAATATGTTTTGAAAGATGCACAACATTTTTATCTATACACTGTAATATCTATTTTAATTTTGTTGTTGTGTAATATGTGCACATGATATTTTTGTTCATGTCTTCTATTCATGTTATATATTTACAAGATTTTCCAGTCTTAATAGTCACTAGTAAAGTAATATCTTTTGAAATACTATTGTTTGAATAACTGATTTGCATTTTACTTGGTTACTTATTGTACCTTAGTACTACAGTATCAAGAAACATTGCAACCATTCTCCATTAGTGGTACTAATGGAGACTGGTTATAATACTTTTCATATTGGACTGTTGTCTGAACTCTGTATAAATGTTTATTCTGTATGTGAACTATATTTTTATGATACATTTTAATAGTGAGAATCAAATAGAACTGCTCATTCTATATTGGCTTCATTGATGATGATGAATCCAATACTATGATCAGTTTATAATATGAATATATACATACTTTCCATCAATAAATTGATAGAATTTCATATTTGTTAATTTCATGAATAGGCTATCACCATCATCGGATTAATTATATTAAAACATCAACAAGAAATTTTTGAAATTTTCAGAAGTAATTTTATTGTTTTTATTAATATTTCTTTTACAGATACCATGACATTTAAGAAGTACTGAAGACATTGCTAAATCAGAAAATCGAATTTAATACTTAATCTGCAGTTATAACTTTATAATCAACTAATTATATTTCTGTTAGATTGCATTAAAATATTATTTAAAAACTTAAATTAGATTTAGATCATATAAATATTATAAAAATATCTTATGTAAGAATAATTTTTTGACAATTTAGAATTACAATGTTTATATTTAATATAATTCAATGATATTTTTATTTTTCTTTTCATACTGGTAATTTAGCCAATGCTTTTATGTTAAAAATCTATTTAAAATATATATATTAAAACAAAAATTAATGTTATATACATTAATTGAATGACGTTACCAAAGAGACAAATTATAAAGTATTTGTGTTTAGTATGTATAATATATATGTAGAACTATAACAAATGTACAAAGTAAACAAATATATAATCAAATGCTCAAAAATAATATATCAGTCATTCTTATCAAAATATTTTGAAGAATTTTTATTTAAAAACAAATACTTTTTGATTTAACATGTATAACATTAAATATCTCAAAAACAATTGTGTTAATTTTAAATCAATTGATTTTTATATACAAGTACAGTACAAAAATAAAATATATATTTAAATAATTGCATTAATAATAAGACCATATTTAAATGAACAAGATGGTGTAATATTTTCACTCTACCAGATGTTTGATGATATAATAAATATAATTTATATGAAAATAGAAGAATAACTACCAGTAAATGAAATACAAATCTTGAAATGTTGAAATATTTATATCTATTGATCAAATCAAAATCCTACAAACTAGATTTTGAAATAATGCAACTTAATAGAAAGTTTAATAAACAGAATCTAAAACCCTTTCAAATAAGATCCATCTTCAATAAACATTATAATAGAGCAAATGAACAAATCAATTTTACTTGAAAGTATAAAATTATTACTTGGCATCTTGGCAAAGATTTTAAAATTTTAAATAAAATCAACACTGTAAATGAATATCGCTAGATACAGTGTATAGTAAGTCATTGCTAACAGTAAACCAAAGATTGTTGCAGTAGACTCTTAAGCAGACTTATATTTGTCAAATGCACAACAATAAATAACTGATTTGCATCACCATAGTGTTACCAAATAATAGTGTATGTAGTGTTGCCATAATTTCAAAAAATTCTTAAAATACATCAAAAAATTGCTAAATTCCTTTTCTGCTACTGTCCCAATTAAACGTTTAAATTATGTATTAGTTTATTAGTTTCATTTCTGCTCTTTGAGATTTGACCAAAAAAGCGGTTGCCTCAATTAAGTAGAATCGACTGCATTTGGAATACCTTATATTTTATTATTTTATAAAATTAAATTTGTGGTTTAATCATAAATTTTCAAACATTGTTTAGATTTCTGTAAAAATATAATTAACAAATATTTGTATTATTTTATGTAATGCTGAAGATTTCTCCAATAAGATCAAAATATTTTCTGTTTTATCAATAAATTATTATAGCCTGCTTTCATGATATATTGATTTTTTTAATGAAACTAATCTTATATAATATTATGTGAGGAATAATAATTATTTTTAGAATATGGAAATGATTTTCAAACAAAATGTTTCATTTTGCATTTGCTTCTTAGATTCAAATGAAGTTAATTATTTGTACATATTTTATTTTTCATCAGAAAGTGCAATTTTTCTTGAATAACAACAAAAATATAATAGAATCTTATATTAAATATAATATGTTGATAAGAAATAACCAGAGTTATCTAAATATATTCTTTTTTCAGATTTAAATTGGTATATTCAGACATTTGATACTAAATGATATCATTTAGTTTGTGATTTGAATAATAATTATCTTATAGTATATAATAAGATGACCAGAATTTGAAAAAGAAAATCAGGATGTTCTACCAAAAACTTATTAAATTACAATGTGTACTAGTCTTTCTTATATACAATTCATTTTTATAAATAACATCATGGAGAATATTATATAACATAATATGAAGAAATAGATCATTTTTTGAATTCATTAAATTGGCTCACTCAAATTTGATGGGTTTTTAAAAACAAGATTATGATATAGTATGGTTATGTTTAAAACTTGGTTTTCATTTATTCCATGGGGTATGAGAAATATTCATATATAGGTAGAGACCACTCATAAACTCTGTCACACTATTTTGAACACTTTCTGATTCCTTCTCTCCCCTTCATCATACCAAGTTTATCTTCTGGATGTGACAAATTTGGAGACTTTTCCTCTTCTACTTAAAAAACAAAATTTTTTTTTAGTTTTACATAAAATATACAATAAAATACTCCTATTTTATACATCCATTCTGTGGGGAATAGATGAATATGTAATAAAGTATATTATAATTTAAGATATTTAAGTACAAATAAACTTTTAAGCAATTATATATAAATACTTTATACTAAACAGTATATATGTTATATTACATTCTTTACTTTTTCAAATAATTCATTTTATATTTTTAAATCATAGAATTGTAAAACTCTAATCATTTTTTTAAAGTGTAACATCACAATTTACATGACTCCTTGCTTCCCAATGCCATTTATTGTCACAAATCTATAATACACTCTCTCCCCTAACAGCATGATGCAGTTTATGGATCCCTTAGTACTACAACAAAAAAAAATATCAAAAAAACATTTTTGCCAGATATAATGATAACTTTTAAAATATATTACAAATGATCAGTAAAATATGTGATAAATAAAGTGATAGATAAGTAATGGTTCTGAATGCATAAAATTAAATAAATGCTGACTGAAGATATACATTCATAAAAACTGAAACAAAAGATCATCTGGAAAACATTTCTTAGGATGACAGGACGTTCCACTTAAAACTAAGATGTCTGATCATCCTAGTATATGAGAAATACAATATTATCAATTTATTTTTGTATCAAAATTATTTTAACTTAATTAATAAATATTTCTATGAATGTTATTTACATTGAAAACTATTTGCAAGTAATTTTGATGAAGTATGAAATATTGTTACTTAGATTATTAACAGTCTTCTGAAATCTTTAGTCTAGTTATGTCAAAAATTTCAGGAAATTTTAAGTTATCGAAGAATGTTTCTTAAAAAATCTAAGAAACATTCAAACAGAAATTTTGATTTATATGACTTGTATTACTAATGATGTTACTTTAGTTGATTTTCTCTATATAAATTATTGTATAATTATCATGGTGAAATTAAAAACATTACACAGTCCTTTGTAATGTATCTATAAGGCAGGAGGTATATATCTACAGAATTTACATCATATTATGATATACAATTAATTTTATTATCAAAATCTAATCATTGATTATGACATTATCATTTCAGTATTATCATAATTGAAAAATCCACACAGAAGAACTAAATAGAAAAATTTTAAAACAAAATTTTCTTGTTTAGTACTATTATGTGTATTTTTATTTTTAATATCAAAATGAGGAGAACAATGCCATAACTATTATCGCAAATTCTGCTGTGTAAAATTTGCAGCACAGTTCTGTACTGTATATTAAATTATATATAAAGATGATTTTTAAATGTATTATTTGAAAGCACTTTGGGCATTAATAAAACATTATTAATTCTAATTTAACTATGTTTTGATATAGTATAAATGTTTTTTTTTAAAACAAAAAGATTTATTTAGGACTTTGATATTGAATATTGTTCATTTCCAATCATGCAATCTCTGCAAGACATATGTTGCCCTTTTTCCATCTAATTCCTCTGTAAAGTCCATTAAAATAACAGTAAAGTGATATTCTTAATAGTATATTGTCCTAAACTTTTATGAAATCAAGATCAAAATACGAGTACTGTATATAAAAATCAATTAATTACATATAATGAATTAAATATATATATATATATATTAATTGGTATTTTTACCAAGAAAATTCTACGATATGTGTTCTATGCTAATCATTGCATTATTTTATGTTCAAAACATTATCTTACTTCTGTAATATAGTTATTATAAATTTATTGTTATGTAAATATAGTAATGTATAAACAATTGTTTAAAGATTCTTATATCTTTCTCAGAAGATAATGATGTTCCTAAAACATTGGTTTATTTCTTAAATTTGAAATTTTAGTTTTATAACAGTGAAATTAAGTAAGTACTCACGTAGAAAATTATGTAAATATTCCGATTTATTGTGAAAATGTTTTCAAGCATACATGGTTATCATTAATCAAATAAATTATTATTATTACTATTATGATCATATGGCCAAAAACATTTTTATAATAATTCTGATTTATTTACATAGTTTCCTATAGGTATATTCAATTAATTTCTTTATTATAAAATAATTATATAAGCTAATTTTAATTAAATTAATAGGATAAAAGTTATTTATTAAGCTAAGTTTATTAAAGAAACAAAAAAATATATATATTTAAAATTACAATCTGTAAATATGAATTCATGCAATTCAAAAGATAATAAATATGATTTTGTAAAGTAAATATAAAACTATATAAATGCAATTTGATGTTTAATTGTAATTAAGTATAATACTTTGAAATGATTAAATTTATATCGAAGAAGAATTGCAAAGTAATGTTAGTATATTTTGGCTACTTTCGAGTAAATATTGTATTAAATACATATTGTTTGCTTGTTAAAACAATCGAAAATTATATAGTTTTACATTAGACTTTTATAGTGCAATATAAATTTATATGTATTTTGTGAAATTGTTATAACATATTTTGTAATAAACTACTATTTGCAAAGTTTATTATAAAATTTAAATTATTAGTAAACGGCATTAAAAGAAAATTATGATTAATTTCTGTATTATTGCTTAAAGTTTAAATCCTGTAAAGTATTAAAAAAAAAACCAAAGACTTTAACATTTGCTTTATTTTTTTGATCAGAAATTGTTTGATATGTTTTTAGAAAAAATATGTTATTTTTATTGTTATATGAATTATATAATTATAAGAATTTTATTGTATCTAATGTTAATGTGAAATGTAGTTTAAATTTATTTACAAAGAAATAAAATATTATCATTAATTGTGTTTAATTTCTTTATTCTAGTCTGATTTTTCTGGATTTTATTATTAAATTTAATTAAAAAATAATAATAAAAATTTTATATTTTTCGAAATTCAATATTTTTCATTTTTCTAAATTTTTTATTTTTCTCTTTTTAAAATAATCGTTACTATCATGATCATAATATTTAATAAAAAAAAATATATAAATCAAGAAAAATAAAATTCAAAAAATACAAAATATAATACTTTCTGACTTTATATATATATATTTCTTATAGGAGAATTGAATAAGAGAGGACATATTAAAGCACAGTCTTTCATTTAGGCACCAATCCTGTATTATTCGAAATAATCACTACATGCATTTGGACATTTATCATAGCATACACAAAGATTTTTCCATACCCAAATGATGAAAAGTGGCATTCTGCTCATTGAGTCATTTCATCACTTCTGTTTAATGGAGTCATCATTCAGAAATTGCCTACCCCATAGGAATTTCATCATTTTCTCAAATCGGTAAAAAATCTGAGTGCCAGGTCCAGACTGTATAATGGGTAGGGAACAACTTGCCAATGCTAGGTCTGCAACAGAGTGCTTGTATGGCAGGGTATAGTATTATCATGTAATAACTGCACACTTTGTGTAAGCAGATCAGGTCACCTATCTTAAATGTCCTTCTTAAGCCATTGTAACATCTCCTGATAGGTAGATGCAGTCACCATCATGTCATACTCCATGAAATCAACAAGGATCATCCCAAAAGATTGTTGCCATTACTTTTCCCTGTACTCATGGCTGTGTTAATGTTTTTGCATGGTGATGATGTGGGATGTTTCCATACCATGTTTTCCCTTTTTGATTCTTGCTTAAAGTGGTGCACCCATGTCTTATTGCTTGTGACACTCCAAAACAAAAATGTCACTTTCAATAGCATAACATTGAGGTTCATTAATAAGATGGTCATTTTGTCAAGTTTCTGTTGGTCAGACAGTTCCTTTAGGACCCATCTGCAGCATATCTTTCCATAGCATAAACATTCATGGACAATGTCCCCCACATCATGTCATGTGACAGATTAAAGTATATATCTTCCTGCTTCAGCATGATATGTCTATTTTCCTGCACCATTTCATTGCATTTGCATTGGCAAATGATGATGATGATGAGTTTCTTCATTCTTTGTCCTTCAGTCATTTTACCACCTACAAAATCCCAGCACCATTTATGCAATTGTTGGAAGGATGTTACATCCACTCCAGATACAGACGCAAATATGTTGTGGATGTTTTTGCATGTGTGTGGTCAAGGGAGAAGGTACATGCAGTCACTCCCTTGACCACACACACAATATTTTCATCATTTTGTGACTGTTACTATGCCAAAGTTCTGTTGAAATGTATGTGCATCTTTATGCCATTTATCAATGGAACTACAAACTAGCAGATACATAAATAGCAACAAGT
>WUQG02451621.1:0-12888 GCA_011317285.2 Androctonus mauritanicus | reverse complement strand
TTTCTTCCGGTAGGACGACCGCCTTTACCAGGAACTACCTGAATTTATATTCTTCCTCGATGATTAATTCTGAATCACCTTTGTGGATGTGAATCAGAAGGGACGAGGAATGACAGGCAGGAAAGAAGTTCCTCGTCCGCGGATCTTTTCCTTTTAATTTTATTGCCAAATAGGGTGATAATTAATTATAGTTTCCTTTACAATTTTATAATAAAAAATATATATATATATATATATAACTTATTTTTGATCAATTTTCATAGTTAGAGGGTCTCTGGGACCTCACACAATTTATATTAATTTATATTTTAAATGCTCTTCATGTAATTTTAATTCATTGAAAATATATATTTAGTATAGAAATATTAACTCTTTTTATTGCTATATCCTTTCTATATATATCTGTTTATATCTTACATTTTTTATTCATCTGTAAGTGATGATATGTTAAATTTAATTTTCAGTTTGTTTATTATTTAAAAGTAATATAGTTTTTCTTAATTTTTTGTTTTATATCTTTAGTTATTAGTGGCTCTTCAGAATTTATAATATTTCAAACTTGCTGATGATTTATGTAAATAATTCAATAGAAGAAAGTAATAAGATAAATTAATATATAGGTTTGTTTTGTATAATTTATATTTGAAATTTGATTTCATGAAAATAAAGACACTACAGCTCTTCTTGCAGTATGGGAAAATTCTTTTATTATAAATAGCAACAAGAACTAATGTTTTCGGTTGTTCACCATCTTCAGATTCTGAATAGAATATATTCTATTCAGAACCTGAAGATGGTGAACAGCCGAAAACATTAGTTCTTGTTGCTATTTATAATAAAAGAATTTTCCCGTACTGCAAGAACAGCTGTAGTGTCTTTATTTAATAATAGGGAGTAGCAGTAAAACCAGTCTGAGCTTATTGATTTCATGAAGTTATATAAATTCATTTCATCCCTCTTCTTTATATAGATGAAAACTAGAATGTTTTTTTCTGAATTTTCTTTATTTATTGATAATTGTTTTCTACATTTAGGTGAAAATTCAAGCAAGAAAGATTTATGATAACAACTTCAAATCAGCTCAGGCACAACCTAGAGGAATTGTAGCTAAATTATGTACTATTGTGGCACAAATAGAATGGGCTTATCATAAACAATCTTCAAATTTTCAACATGTAAGTATTTTTAATAAGATTGTGTGAATAAAGTTTAATATAATTATAAAAAATTTTTTATTGATGATGGTTTCATCTATTAGAAACTTCTGATAATTACAGAAAAGTCTCAATGTATAACTCATATAGCAATCACATTATTTTAATATTTATTCTAAAATTAATAAATTTTAGAATAAATATTTAAATAATAGTTATTTAAATAAATATTTATTGGATGTTTACTTGATAATTAATAATTAACGGATAATTATTGTTATATGAATAATAATAAACTTATTAAAACTTTTTTGAGAAAGAATTTTTTCTAAAGATGTTGTTTAAATTACAGGCACCATTTACTAATAGTTCCTAATAAGGTTATTGAAAACAGTTTCAATAGAAAAGATTCATAACAACATTCATGCATTGGGAATTGTGCATGAATTTCTCCTTAGATTGGGAAAATTAAGAATCATTATGCTAATTCCTTTTGTATTATAGATTGGAATATTATAAATCTTTTCTTTCAATATTGCTAATATCTTACATTTCCTTTTGAAAATGCAAGATATTAGCAATATTGTAGCATTTTCTCTCTAAATTTCAAATATTAATTAATTTGTGAATAATAGCAATTTGTGTAATACACTTAATGACTTAAAACTGACCAGTTTATAACTATTTGTTATTGTGCCTTTAGTATCAAGCTCATTTTAATAGTATATTAATATTTTATTATCAACCATCAATGGCATTTTAATCTTGCTGATTTTAACCTTTTCCAGCCCAGTGTTGCTGTATGGAAACATTCTTTTTAAATATTTCAAAAAGTTAAAAAATCACAAAACTTGGTTTGTGAATATAAAGAAGTTTCACTAGAGTTCTATAGACTGTGTTTTATGCACTCAACTCACGTTTTATTTTATTTAAATTCATTTGAGGGTTGTAGTCCATGTTGTCAATGCCTATCATGGAAAGTAAATAGTGTGTTTGTTTGTTTTTTATGTAATTGTGTTAATCATGTTTGTGAACAACAAAAGTTGTTTTCTGCATTATAAAGGTATGCATTACAATCTCCTATTTCATTTATTGATTTTTATTTCACTGATTTATAAATACAATCAAGAATGTGTGTGTTGCCAAATGGTAACATTGGGAAGATAATATAAAAATTCTCTGAATATAATCTGACTTAGGTTTCTTACTTTTTTCTAATTTTCTTTTATTTATTTTAGATTTTGAGTTGTTAATTCAAAATTCTATATTTTTATTGATATTTGTAGCTTTATAAAACAAAAATTTATATTTCTTCATATAATTTTTGCTTCAAATAAAAATGTTTAGTGTATTTTCAGATGAATATATGCAAAAGGCAAACTGACATTTCTGATTTCTAGGCCAAAATTGACAGTAACCTATTGCATTACAAAATAGTCATGCTAAGAAAACAGGAAGACTGATATCTGAAGAAAATAGGAAAGTAGAAACAAAAAAAACACTGTGCAACATGGACACTTACCACAAACATTCAATTTGATAATTATGGACCCTTGCTTGAACACTCCAATAAAAAAAATAGGTGTAAGTTCTGCATAAAAGATTTTTTCAAATAAAATACACTAAATGTAATGTACATTTATGCATCACAAACAACAAAAATTGTTATGTAAGTTATCACACTAAAAAATAAAATTTAGTATCTATTGTTATTTTACTATTATTTCATTATTACATTAATAAGAAACTGCAATTAATAACTATAATGCATTCTAATATTATATATATAAATGTAATCAATCAATTTTTCTTGAAAATAAATAAGATTTGTTTTTCTGGTTTTTCAACATATAATTCTGATTCAGTTCTTTTCCCAATGTTGCCATATGGCAAGGCAACATATTAAAATATTGCTTATAAATATATAAACAAAGTTTTTTCTATATTGCATTATATATCTGGATATTTTAGAACATAAAAATTAACAAAAGAATTTTTTTCATCAGTTAAAAATAATTTGGGCTGGAAAGGATTAGAAGGATTGATGAATCCCTATGGCATCGACAACTTGGCTATCTGCATTATAACACAGTAAGAAAATTAATAGGAAGTGATAAGAAAGATCCAAGATCAACTGAAAAATGAGAAAAATGCTCTACTTGTGCAATGGGAAAGACAAGATGGAAAAGTTTCCTAATAAACAGAGCTACAAGATCTAAAAAACTACTTGAATTAATCCATTCAGATGTTGTAGAAAAGATTGAACCAACATCAAAAAGAGGATTCAAACAAACTACTTTGTAACCTTCATTGATGACTATACTCAATATACAGTTGTATATCCAATAAAGATGAAAAATCAAGTTCTCAGCAAATTTGATGAATACAGATATATGGCTGAAAACTTTTCACAAAACAAAAATAAAGATATTAAGAAGTGACAATAGTGGCGAATATAGAAGTAAAGAGTTTGACAATTTTTTGTTAAAACATGGAATCCAGAGGCAATTGATGGAATCTGGTGCATCACAACAAAACAGAGTTGCCGAAAGGATGAATCAAATATTATTAGACATAATGAGATGCCTTCTTATTGAATCAGGACCAACCAGATCACATTGGGCTAATGCAGTTGTTATAGCAAGTTATATTAGAAACAAATGCTCTTCAAATGCTATTAATGAAAAGTCACCAGAAATGCTGTGGTCTAGAAGAAAACCTGCTTTAAATCATCAGGATGTAAGGCATGGAGTGCAGTGAGTAACAGACAAAAACAGAGCAAGTGTGATTCTAAGGCAACTGAATGCATATTTGTCAGCTATCCAGAAGGAATTAAAGGATATAAATTATGGGATAGAAAAAAGACTATTTTTTTGTTAGCTGAAATGTAATATTTTATGAAGATTCATTCCCATGCAAATCACAATTAAATAAACAAACAGACCAAATACAAACAAATGAGGAATGAATCTATGACAAACTGACTATCACTGTACAAATCATATCAAATACAAAAGGAAAGTTAGGAAACTGAAAATGAGGGGGAGTTAGGTCAAAATTTATTTTCATTGAAAAATGAAAATATTAGATCGAATGCTGATCAATCTCATGCTTAATCATACAATGTCGATCTGATATTGAGATGTTTGGAATGATTGGTATGGAAGTCTCCACAGCAAACAAGATGTCATGTATGCAATGTTATCAAGTGTCAAGATGTTAAACCAGATCCAAGAACAATAGAAGAAACACTATCATACCCAATGTGGATGAATGGAAAGCTGGTATGGAAGAAGAATTAAAAAATTTAAGATGAAACAATACTTTGACTATCATACTGCGATCCAAAGAAAGATGAATTGGGAAGTGTAAATAGATATTCAAAAGAAAATTTGATAATGATCGAAATTTAGAGTGATATAAGACAAGACTTGTGGCATGTGGCTTCACACAGGTAGAAGGGATTGATTATAAAGAGATCTTCTCACCAATTCTTAAAATAAAATCTATTAGAACCTTATTAGTAGTAGCAGTGGAGCAAGATTGGAATGTACACCAACTCAGCATTACTGCAGCTTATCTAAATGGAATATTAAAATAAACTATTTACATGATAAAACCATCCATGCAGGCAGGAACTAATGAAGAACAAGAAGTATGTTTGTTGAAGAAAAGAATTTACAGGCTACACCAATCTGGAAGAGAATGGAATTTATGTCTCAATGAATTTTCAAAGTCAACCAGACTTAAGAGATCAAAAGCAGATCTATGTATAGACTATGATAAAAGACAGGAATTCATTGTAGGAGTATACGTTGATGACCTATTCGTCCTGTCTAAAAGTGAAGTAACCATTGTTTAAAAATAAGATCACTACAGTATTTGAAGTAAAAGACTTAGGAAAATTAAATTACATCCTGTCTATGAAAGCTGAAAGACATGAAGATACCATCTTCATGTCTTTCAGCTTTCATAGACAGGATTCTCTCACTTTGGACCAAACCACATATGCTGATGAACTACTGAAAATTTTAGGAATGGATAGTGCGAAGGGAGCATCCACATCTTTAGATCTAGGTATGAAGTTTAGTCAAGTAACTGATAATGAAATGATGAGTGTGCAGAAAAGTCTATCAATATTGTCAGGCTGGTGGAAGTCTCTTATATTTAGCAGAAGGTATGAGACCAGATTTAGCATTTGCCACTACCTATATGAGTCAGTTCAGTGACTGACCTAACAAGGAACATTGGACAGCTGTGAAACATATTCTATACTACATGAAGCAAACAAAAAATTTGGGTTTAATGTTCAGGTGAACTGAAAAACATGTTTCTGCAATACAAAATGAGAAATGACAAATATATAAATAGCTACAACTATTTTACAAAATAACTTTGATTTACCTGTTTTGGATTATAAACTAATAATTTTACTTCTTACAGTTGAGTATTACACAAAAGAAGAAAATAAACTTAAATGTGCAAGCTTTTTCAATATCTCAATTACATGACACAAACTTTTACTAATCTAGTGAGATATTTGTTATTGTTTTTGTGCAATCAAAGCTTGAATTAGGATGCAGTTACTAATAAAGCTACTTGCATGTCATCTGGCACATCAAGTCAATTTCTCAACTTTGATTTCAGATTTAATAATGCAGAGAACCCTATTTCACAGAGATACATAGTTGTGAAGGGAACCAAAACATTCATTGCTCTCATTGCCAAATTTGAGTAAGCTGGATTTGTTCACACCAAAACTGCTTGACATCCATTCTAGTCCTTTCAAAATTAGCTTTCATTCTTGGGTCTTCTTGGAAGTCACTGAAATCATTCTTTGCTGAATCATTATCACTCAATCTCAATATATCAAATGAGAAAGGGTTTTGTATCCAAATGGATTTTATGCAAAGGTCATCAATATCTGAAAAGTAACTTTCAAAATTTGTACTTAAAACTTCCAAATTATTCTTGACTTCTTGAAGTATTTCTACAGGTAATGTTTTACCATTTCCAATAAGGATACTATCAAGGATTGGAAAGTTTTCCAAGTTTTCATTTTCAACATGATGACTCTAGATAGACAATTTTTTTATAAATGTGATAACTTTTCCCCTGGCATGAACAATGTCCATAATCCTTCCCTGCATGATATGTTCAAATCATTGAGGAAACTGAAAATATCAGTCAAATATCTCAGGCAAACAATAAAATGTTCATCTTCAAAGTGATCAGCTAGAGGGATTGTTGAAGCTTGAGGAATTTGAGAATTTTATTCCAAAGTTCTACTACATGTGCAAAAAAATGTGTAATGACTCAGTCGACGTACCTCTGTCTGGTACAATAACACATTATGTTCTGCTCTAATTTCATCACAGAATTTTTGAAATAATTGATGATTCAATACCATCCACGAATAAAGTTGACTGTTTGCACAACTATTCCCATCACTTCTTTAAGTTTCTTTGGCAATGTTTTGGATGTCAGAGCTTGGCAATGTAGAACATAATGTATAGTGAGCACATGTGGAGCTTTCTCTTTGACCACAGTAATGAATCCAGATTTTTTGCCAATCATTGTTGGAGCTCCATACAAAGAGATCCAATCAAATTTCATGTCAACTCATGTCAATTAAAGAATGATTGGATCAGCTTGAATATGTCAATTGCTTTGGTTGTTGTTTTGAGTGTTCACAGAATAAAAATTCTTCCTTGATGTTCTTTTCATGTATATACTGCAAGAATACAAACAATTGATTGTGGTTTGAAACATCTTTGATTCACTGATCTGCATGAACTTTGTTTAATCTTGTCAACAACTTGGGTTATTATATCCTGCCTCATGTCTTTAATTCTCTGGTGTACAGTGTTGTTGGACAAGGACACCTGACTCAATTGCTTTGTGACATTCTCTGCCGGCACTGATTTTTGCCGTCTCCAGTACACAAGGTTTCACAAGGATCTTCCCAATCATATGGGACTTTTTCTTTGACAATCATGTACAAAACTTTATAGGAAGCTTCCAAAAGAGGTTTTCCAGGAGTAGCAAACCCATATGATGAAAGAATTGCTTTCTGATCATAATGAACTCTTCTCAACTTAAAAGCATCAATCAATATACCAACATTGTTATTGTGTTTGCTTTTGAGATGTTTCCTCAGTCCTGATGGCTTCAAATTTCCATTGCCCATTACCAGATTACAAATCATGCACTGGGGTCTTTCAATTCTGTCTCATTCTGTCATCAAGGTGAAGCCAAAACCAACATATGAATCATTCCACTTCCTTTTTTGACAGATGGCATTTTGCAGAAAATCTGTAAAAGGAAAAAATAAATAGCACTATGTAAATAACGGTATTTAAATATGGAATAAATTGTGGCACACATTTGCTGCCTTTATATATAATGCAAAATGCATTTCTAGAAATTTCGAGATATGTACATTGACAATAAATGAGTAAATACATGTTTGTTCAATAAATACACATATATTAAATTTAAATATTAAAATTAAAATGTATTACATTTAAATTTAAAATTAAAGTTGCAGTAAATACACACGTGTATAATTAAATACAAACATTTGCAGGAAATGCTGAATATTCTCGAAGATTCTATCACATTCCATTCACATACTACCCAAGTATAAATTAACACATTAAATAAAATAATATCCAGAGATTGGGTCCTATATCCCAGCATATGATTCCTATACCCCAAGGGGTATGGATGTCCCTGGTTAAGAACTCCTGAAATAGATGATAATAAATTGCTGTTCATCTCAAAGACTAATGATATTATAATAAAAAATTAAGTAAAGTTTCTGAATGTTGCTTTACATGGAAAAAAAAATGGAATTTTATAGCTATTAATAAATGAACCTTTGGCTATCCTCTGGTAACATTGCCAAAGGTTGATTCATCTGGCAACATTATTGAGATTCTAACAACACTTCATCTCTCTCTTGCACACCAATGACAAAACAGCAGGCACATCGTTTGTCTGGACTTGTCTCATGAAAACAATGTACAGTATACTTATATTAAAATAAATATAATATGCTCATAGTTGTACATAAGCTTATCTGTAAATATATTTGCTTTAATCTTTTCAATAAATATATAAATCAATGCAAATGGATTATTTTCTCACATGGTACCCAACACTACAAACCCATAAAGAATATCTTAGAGAGAAAAAACTGCAATCAACTTACTGACAGATGTAATGACCTCACTAAGCCTTTTATTAAAATGCATAATTCATTTTTTGTACAAGAAATATCAAACATGATCCAAATGATTTAATCTAATATTCATTATAATGCTTTTATTTGAAAGAAAAGAAACTCATAGGGATTTCAAAATATTCAATGCTATAATTCTTTCATATCAACAAGTTTCTATTGAAAGCTGGAAGCAAAATAACTATTGAAGGGAGAAAGAATGCTGTGCTTCTATTTGTTGGTCATCTGGCCAACACATCTACAGATGTAATGGCCTTAGTCATTATATCTATAGATTCTGAAAAAATAAACTGTTTTCTGAAAATGTTCATTATTGAACTTAGCAAATTAAAGCACAGATGGCAGTAGTAAAAATCTCAACAACTTTAATATAGCAAACATTTTTGGTGCTTAATTGCACCCTCTTCAGGCTACATATGATAACAAATGGTAAATTAAAATAACTGAATAGAACAAAGAACAAAAATGTTCTTCTTTCCTATATTAAAGTTGTTGAGATTTTTACTACTGCCGTCTGTGCTTTAATTTGCTAAGTTCATTACCATAAGTGTTTAGGCAGTCTAATTTGGACATGACTTCATCATTGATCTAACCAAAAAGATAGTGGCTGTCCTAACAAAGTATAAAGCCATTAGACAAAACAGTTTGAATGAAAAACAAACAGCATGTCCAAATATATTGTATTAATGAAATTAAAATAATAACAAAATTTTTGTACCCTCTTTTTAACTGTGCCTTGTCACATGCATGTCCTAAACATCTGGTGGATATGGTCCTGGTATTCAGTAATAATGTGCTTTATCAATTCACTTTATATACCCAAGCCCTTGTATGATAAATTTATTAGCAGTATCCTGCTGATTTGTTAAAATGACTTTTTTTATATCTAGCTTCTTTAACTTAGTACAGTATTTGTTAAGTTTAATATGATGCAGTATTGTGCTATAGTAAATAATGATAGTGAGCAATCAATAAATATCAAATATATTTGACTTATGACATGGATGATTTGAGCAAACCATCACAAGTTGAGGTTTTTAATATATAAAAATGTTGTGCATATGGAAGTGTCTCAGTCTTGATTAATTCTATAAAAGATCAATACAAAACTAATTTCTTGAGCATAAAGTATTTGAAACTTGTGTCAGCAATTATAAACCATATTATCGTTTCCAAAAGGCTTTTTTAGATGTAGCTATATTAAGTTTTTTCTGTTTCTGAGATGCTATATAGATTTGCATTTCTCTTTAAACCTATTTACTTTGCTATCAATATTTTCTATGATAGCTGCCTCATCCCAAAGAATTCTATGCTGTATAATTTACTTCCATTAAACTAGTTCTGGTCTTGCTATGCATGATGTCATGCTTCTGTTAGATGATTTTTCAGCTTATAATGTGTGATACAAATGCCACAATGATAATATCATTGATTATATTGATGATATTACTTGCTTCATTATTAATTGGTATTAGATATTGGATTTTTTTTGCAACTTGCAATTAAATTGTAATTCTATCAATTACATGTTTGGAAGATTTATTATTTTTAAGTCTAAAATATTAGGATTTTTCTCTTTCCACAAGTTTTTTATTACAACAATTTTCTAACATTTTTATGTTTCATTTATACTTTTGTCATCATTATTATCTTATTCTTCATATAAGTCAATATTATTACTTGATATAAAAGTAATTTTAGTAATCACTATCAGTATATCTTTGTATATATTAATCCAAAATAAAACTGATTCTATAAATATAGATGTAAAAAATTTATATTGCTAATAGAATTAACAAATTTATTATAGATATATCTTAAACTATTCAAAAGCACTTTTTACAAATAGAGAATATAATTAATATTCTAGAATGTATTGTAATTGAAAATAGTCTTTTTCCGAAAAACTTTTCATAAGATATTTCTATAATAAATTTCTTTATACTATTAACAATTTACTTTTATGCTTATAAAATTTTTGTTTCATTAGTTATTTAAATTTTTTATTTTATCTTTATTAACACATAAATAAATTATAGGTATTTAAATTTTATTTTAAATTTCTTTGGAAATAATATACAATAATGAATTAATTTTTTTTTATTTTTTTAGGTCAACAGAAGAGATTTTTGCTCTTTTCATAAGTATTGCATTTGCAGTTGATGCAGGGAGAAACACTTATTTAAGTAAGTATTCTAGATTTTAAAGTTTTTTAAAGTAGATGGATTATATATAATAACTTGAGAAACATATATACTTCTAATTACTCATATTTGAAGGTATTATTTATATACATGTATCCCTTGATTTACAAATTTTTGATTTAAATACATTGACATCCAACATTAAGTGCCATCTATGCTATTCTGGATTGATGGTTTTTAATACTCTCTCTAAAATTGTGATTGGTTGTATTGATTTGAAATTTTTAGGGATAAGAGAAAAAATATTTTTCTATTTTGTTGAAAAAAAAATAAAATCAGCGATAGCTCTGAATTTTTATGAAAGTCACTGAAAAATGAACCAAAGTAAAAATAATAATTGACGAACAGTTTTTCAGAATTCAGGATATAGGGAACTAAGATAGAACCAATTCCATGTTAGGCTATTTCAAACTATTTTCTGTATTTGCTTTCCTATAATATGAAGAGCGAAAAAGAAAATAGAGAATCATCAGTTTAGCACAGCTTCCATAACTTGGAAGAGATTATATAGTCATTTAATAACCTGCGAATGAACGGATGACTGTTGATAAAAGACTTTTCAGACCTTGAGAGAATGAAAGAAAACTAGAAACAGTTTAAAATAAATTGCAATAAAGAGACTATTTATGTGATAATGACCCAAGACTTACAAAACCTTTGCAAAACCTCTAACCAATTGTCATCTTTTTCTGATTCCAGAAATAAGCCCGCGCCCCAGGGAATATGTCTCAGCACAGCGAGGACAACATGCTGATCGCTACCTCCGATTCATTTTGGGAGCCGGGTAACTACAAGCGCACGACCAAGCGCATCGAGGATGGCCACAAACTCGCCGACAGTCTGGTGGCTCTGGTCGCGGAGCGCGCCGAGATCGAGAAAAATTACGCCAAGGCACTGAGGGCTTGGTCCAAAAATTGGAACGAGAAAATCGAGAAGGGTCCGGAGTACGGGACGACCGAGGCTGCCTGGAAGGGCATGCTCGTCGAAGCCGATCGACTCTGCGATCTTCACCTCAAAGTCAAGGAAAATCTTTGCAACGACATAATCCAGCAAGTGAAGTCGTGGCAGAAGGACACTTATCACAAGGTTAATATGCTTCTATTCGAGATTTCGATGTGATTTTATTCACGCACAATAGCGAGAAAAAAAATCGATATGCTATTGTATTGTCGGTGCATTTTTTGACTTTATCTTATCAGCTGTGAGCTAAAATTTATCGGAATTCGAGTCATTTATTGTATGGGTGATTCATTCGTTACATCATCGTCAGTTGCAATGTTCGAACGGATTATATCTTAGATTTGATTTTTTTTCTCTCTCTTTTCGTGGTATACCAAGAATTGTTTGAAGATTGAATTAATGTTTTGTTTATTTTTGCACTCAACAGTCAATGATGACGTTAAAGGAGAGAAAAGAAATGGAAGACGCTTTCAAAAAGGCCCAAAAGCCCTGGTCGAAAATTTTACAAAAAGTGGAAAAGGCGAAAAATGAATATCACAACAGTTGCAAATCCGAACGCACCGCTGCCAACATGGAGAGAAACGCTTCCGCCGACAGTTCATTTTCGCCCGATCAGGTAATGTCAACATCTACATATTTTCTTGAAATAATAATTATTGAAATTGAAATGATTTTTGAGATTTACTTATCTTTGCACATACTTATAATACATGAGATTATGATAAATAGTTTGTGTGATTCAATTACTATGTAAAATATTCTTAAGAAACGTTCTTAATAAGTATGTGGCCAGATTTTTTACTGTACTATAATTTGAAGGTTGTAGCTACTCTACAAATTTCATGTCTTATATGAGTATGTGCAAAAAAATCAGGAAAAAATTTACAATGAGTTAGAAAATTTGGATTCTGGATTGACTTAAATTTGAAAGGGCGTAAATCCAAAAAGTTTTTTCAAAACTGTGACACCTTCGTTGCAGACAGTAAAAAGATCAAATTCAACCGACCCTATAAAAATTGCTTTTGACAATGAAAATAACTGATCAATGGTGATTTACTCGTTTTCAATTGAGGTCAATCTCACTATAGAACTTTTTTCTAAAACTGTGGTTACGGCAATTTCTGTTATTACTAAAAATTGAAAAAATGACCAACTTGATAGTGATGCGTCTCTTAAAAATAACTTTTATGCAAGTCTATACGGTTGAGGGTTTACTGTTCTCCCTAGGTTGCACAACTAATAATTGGCTAGAAGATGACTTTTTATTATAAATTAAATTTTTAGCTACGCAAAATAACTCTATAAGTAGCTTTGTTTGTGTCAC